>VDFB02261159.1:0-23182 GCA_007258455.2 Sequoia sempervirens | reverse complement strand
CTCATGTTTGAGTTTTCATGGATAATCGATCAGATTTGGTGACTATGATTGTGGATTGCACTGAATTTGTCCATTTTGTACGTGTATTTTTTATCGCCTTTCATGAATCTTCATTCTTTGTTTACTTCTAGCCGCATTTAGGGAACCACTCGAGTTTGAATTTTTGAGGGACATCAATCAACATTGGTGACTACGATTGTGGATCGTGCTGTATTTGTGCATTCTGTATGTATATTTTAAATTACTTTTCACAAACTTTTAATTTTTTGTTGTATTATAGCCGATAGATAGGAAACCATCTATATTTGAGTCTTCGTGGGCCATCGATCAACTTTGGGGACTATGATTGTGGATTGCACTATAGTTGTCCATTATGTACGTATATTTTCTATCGCATTTCATGAACCTTCATTTTTTGTTGAGTTATAGCCGCATTTAGCAAACCGCTCGATTTTGAGTTTTCGTGGGCCGTTGTTCAACAATGGTGACTACGATTGTGGATTACACTATAGTTGTGCATTCTATAAGAGTATTTTCTATCACCTTCCACAAACTTTAATTATTTTTTCAGTTATAGCCGCATTTACGAAACTGCTCATATTTGAGTTTTTTTGGGGCATCGATAAACCTTGGTGACTACGATTGTCGATTGGACTGTTGTTGTCCATTTTGTACGTGTATTTTCTATCAACTTTTGCAAACCTTCATTTTTCATTGAGTTATAGCCGCACTTATAAAATCGCTTGTGTTTGATTTTTTGTGGGCCATCTATCAACTTTAGTGACTACAATTGTGGACTGCACTGTAGTTTTTCATTCTGTAAAATGTAATCCGCAAGCGTAGTCACAAAAATTGATTGATGGCCAGTGAAAACTTAAACTCGAGCAGTTTCCTAAATGTTGCTATAACTTAACAAAAAAAGGTTCAGAAGAGGCGATAGAAAATAAGTGTATAGAATGAACAACTACAGTGTAATCCATAATTGCAGTCACCAAAGTTAACCGATGGCCCATGAAAACTAAAACACGAGCGGTTTCCTAATTGCAGCTATAACTCAACGAAAAATGAACATTCACGAAAGGCGATAGAAAATACACTGAATCCACAACTAGATTTTAATCCACAAGCATAGTCACGAAAGTTGATCGATGGCCAATGAAAACTCAAACTCGAGAGGTTTCCCAGAAATGACAATAACACAACAAAAAATGAAGGTTCCTGAAAGGCGAGAGAAAATACGTGTGCAAAATGGAAAGCTACAGTGGAATCCACAGTCATAGTCACCAAAGTTGATCGATGGCCTACAAAAAATATAATATGAGTGATTTCCTGAATGTGGCTATAACTCAGCAAAAAAAGAAGGTTCGCGAAAGACAATAGAAAATATGCCTATAGAATGCATAACTACATTCTAATCCATAAGCATAGTCACAAAAGTTGATCGATGACACATAAAAAACTCAAACTCAAGCATGAGCACTTTCCGAAATCACCAATCGTAGTCAAGCATGAGCGGTTTCTGAAATCACTAGCCTTAGTCAAGCATGAGCGGTTTCTGAAATCACCAGCCTTAGTCAAGCATGAGCGGTTTCTGAAAGGTGGCTATAACTAAACAAAAAATGAAGGTTCACGAAAGGAGATTAGAATATACGTGTACAAAATGAAGTACTATAGTGTAATCCAAAATTGTATTCACCAAAGTTTATCTATGTCTCACGAAAACTCAATGATGAGCGGTTTTCGAAGTGCAGCTATAACTCAATGAAAAATGAAGGTTCATGAAAGTTGATAGAAAAATATGCATATAGAATGAACAATTACAGTGTAATCCACAATCATAGTCACCAAAGTTGATCAATGGCCCCTGAAATCGAAAACTCAAGTGGTTTCCTAAATGTGGTTATAACTCAGCAAAAAATGAAGATTCGAGAAAGGTCATAGAAAAGACACGTACATAATGAACAACTACAATGCAATCCACAGTTGTAGTCACCAAAGTTGAATGATGACCCACAAAAACTCTGACATGAGCGGTTTCCCAAATGTGGCTATAGCTTAACAAAAAATGAAGGTTCGCGAAAGGCGATAGAAAATTAGCGTTCATAATGCACAACTATAGTGCAATCCACAATCGCAGTCAACAAACATGATAAATGGCCAATGAAAACTCAAACACAAGCAGTGTCGTAAATGCGGCTATAGCTCAATGAAAAATTGTGGTTCTTGAACGACGATGGAAAATACGCATATCGAATGAACAACTACAATGTAATCTACAATCATAGTCAACAAAGTTGATCAATGGCCCACAAAAACTCAACCACGAGTGTTTTCCTAAATGCGGTTATAACTCAAGAAAAAATGAAGGGTCATGAAAGACGATTAAAAATATTTGTACATAGAGCACAACTATAGAACAATCCACAATCATTGTCACCAAAGTTGATCGATGGCCCACGAAAACTCAAACACGAGTGGTTTCGTAAATGTGGCTATAACTCAACAAGAAATGAAGGTTCTCAAAAGGCGATAGAAAATATGCGTACCGAATGGACAAATATAGTGCAATCCACAATCATAGTCACCATAGTTGAACGATGGCCCACGAAAACTCAAACACAAGAGGTTTCCTAAATTCAGCTAGAACGCAACATAAAATGAAGGTTCTAGAAAAGCAATAGAAAATTAGCATAGAGAATGCACAACTATAGTGTAATCTACTAGCGTAGTCACTAAAGTTGATGGATAGCCCATGAAAATTCAACGACGAGCAGTTTCCTAAATGCGGCTATAACTCAACAAAAAATGAAAGTTCGCGAAAGGCAATAGAAAATACACATACATAATGGACAACTAAAGTGTAATCCATAATCGTAGTCACCAAAGTTGATCGATGGCCCACAAAAACTCAAACACGATCAGTTTCCTAAGCACAACTATAACTCAACAAAAAAGTGAAGGTTCATGAAAGGCGATAGAAAATATGCGTATAGAATGCACAACTACAATTTTAATCCACAATCAGAGTCACCAAAGTTGATCAATAGCCCAATAAAATGCAAACTCAAGTGGTTTCCTAAATACAGCTATAAAACAAAAAAGAAGGGTTAGCAAAATGTGATAGAAAATACACGTACAAAAAGAACAACTACAGTGCAATCCACAATCATAGACACCAAAGATTATCAATGGCCCATGAAAACTCAAACACGTGTCATTTCCTAAGTGCTGCTATAACTAAACAGAAAATGAAGGTTCACCAAATGCAATAGAAAATTAGCATATAGAATGCACAACTGCAGTGTAATCGACAAGCGTAGTCACCAAAGTTGATCGATGGCCCACAAAAACTAAAACACGAGCATTTTACTAAGTGCAGCTATAAGTCAACAAAAAATGAAGCTTCGCGAAAGGCGATAGAAAATACGTGTATAGAGTGCACAACTACTATGTAATCCACAATTGTAGTAGCCAAAGTTGATCAATGGCCATGAAAACTCAAACACGAGTGTTTTCTTAAAAGCGGCTGTAACTCAATAAAAAATCAAATTTCGTGAAAGGCAATTAAAAATATGCCTACAAAATGCACAAATACAATACAAACCAGAATCATAGTCACCAAAGTCGATTGATGGTCCATGAAAACTCAAACACGAGTGGTTTCCTAAGTGCGGCCATAACTCAATGAAAAAATGAAGGTTTGCGAAAAGTGATAGAAAATACGCTTATAGTATACACAACTATGGTGTAATCCAAAATCGTAGTTACTAAAGTTGATCGATGGCCGACAAAAACTCAAACACGAGTGGTTTCCTAAATGTGGCTATAGCTAGACAAAAAATGAAGGTTCACGAAAGGCAATAGAAAATTCGCATTAATAATGCACAACTACAGTGTAATCGACAATCGTAGTCACCAAAGTTGATCAATGGCCTATGAAAACTCAAACACAAGCAGTTTCCTAAATAAGGCTATAACTGAACAAAAAATGAAGGCTAACGAAAGGCGATAGAAAATACACGTACAAAATGAACAACTATAGTGCAATCCACAATCGTAGTCACCAATGTTGATCAATGACCCACGAAAACTCAGACACGAGTGTTTTCCTAAATGTGGGTATTACTCAACAAAAAAGGAAGGTTCGTGAAAGGTGATGAAAAACATTCGTACTAATCCATAACTATAGTATAATCCAAAATCATAGTCACCAAAGTTGATCGATCGCCCAAAAAAACTCAAACATGAGCGGTTCCCAAATGCGGCTATAACTTAGCAAAAAATGAAGGTTCGCGAATGCCAATAGAAAATACGCATATAGTATGCCCAACTACACTGTAATCCACAAGTGTAGTCACCAAAGTTGATCGGTGGCCCATGAAAACTCAAACACGAGCGGTTTGCTAAATGCGGCTATAACTCAACAAAACATGAAGCTTCACAAAATGCGATAGAAAATAAACCTAAAGAATGGAAAACTATAGTGCAATCCATACTCATAGTCACCAAAGTGGATCTATGGCCCACAAAAACTCAAACATGAGCGGTTTTTCCTAAATGCGGCAATATAACTCAACAATCGTAGTCACCATATTTGATTGATGGCCCACGAAAACTCAAATACGAGTGTTTTCCTAAATGCCGCTATAACTTAAGAGAAATTGAAGGTTCGTGAAAGGAAATTAAAAATATTCATAGAAAATGCACAACTATAGTACAATCCACAATCGTAGTCACTGAAGTTGATTGATGGCCCACAGACACTCAAATAAGAGTGGTTTCCTAAATGTGGCTATAACTCAACAAAAAATGAAGGTTCGCGAAAGGCGATAGAAAATACATGTATAGAATAAACAACTATAGTGCAAATCCATATCGTAGTCACCAAATTTAATCGATGGTGCCCCAAAACTCGAACACGAGTGGTTTTCTAAATACGGCTATAACTCAACAAAAAATGAAGGTTTGTGAAAGGCGATAAAAATTACACGTACATAATGCACAACTACAGTGTAACAGTACAATCCACAATCGTATTCACCAAAGTTGATCGATCGCCCACAAAAACTAAAACATGAGTGGTTTCCCAAATACGGCTATAACCCAACAAAAAATGAAGGTTCCTAAAAGGCAAATAAAATACGCGTATAGAATGCACAACAACAATGTAATCTACAAGCATAGTCACCAAAGTTGATCAATGGCCCACGAAAGCTCAAACACGAGTGGTTTCCTAAATATGGATATAACTCAACAAAAAAATGAGCGTTCATGAAAGGCGATAAAAATTACATGTACAGAATGCACAACTAAAATGTAACATCACAATCCACAATCATAGTCACCAAAGTTGATCGATGGCCCACATAAACTCAAACATGAGTGGTTTCCTAAATACGGCTATAAGTCAACAAAAAATGAAGATTCACGAAAGTCAATAGAAAATATGCATATAGAATGCACAAATACAGTGTAATTCACAAGCATAGTCACCAAAGTTGGTTGATCGCCCATGGAAACTCAAACACGAGCAGTTTCCTAAACGCAGTGATAACTCAAAAAAAAATGAAGGTTTGCAAAAGGCAATTAAAAATATGTGTACAAAATGCACAATTAAAGTACAATCCACATTCATAGTCACCAAAGTTGATCGATGGGCCACCAAAACTCAAACACGAGTGATTTCCCAAATGGAGCTATAACTAAAAAAAAATGAAGGTTCACAAAAGGCGATAGAAAACATGTTTACAGAATGGACAACTATAGTGCAATTGAAAATCATAGTCACCAAAGTTGATCGACTGTCCACAAAAACTCAAACACGAGCGTTTTCCTAAATGCTACTATAACTCAAGAAAAAATGAAGGTTCAGAAGAGGCGATTAAAACTATGTGTACAAAGTGCAAAAGTATAGTAGAATGGACAATCACAGTCACCAAGGTTGATCGATGGCCCAAAAAAACTCAAATTAGAGCGTTTTCCTAAATGTTGTTATAACTCAACAAAAAAAAAGGTTCAGAAGAGGCGATTAAAACTATGTGTACAAAGTGCAAAAGTATAGTAGAATGAACAATCACAGTTACCAAAGTTGATTGATGGCCCAAGAAAATTCAAATTTGAAAGAAAACTCAAATTCGAGTGGTTTCCTAAATGCAGCTATAACTAAAAAAAATTAAGGTTCGCGAAAGGCGATAGTAGTACGCCTACCAAAGTTGACTGATGGGCCACAAAAACTCTAACACGTGCGGTTTGGTAAATGCGGGTAAAATTCCACAAAAAATGAAGGTTTGCAAAGCCGATAGAGAATACGTGTACAAAATGGACAACTATATTGCAATCCACAATAGTAATCACCAAAGTTGATCGATGGCCCATGAAAACTCAAACACGAGTAGTTTCCTAAATTAGGGTATAACTCAACATAAAATGAAGGTTCGTGTAACAGGATAGAAAATATGCGTGTACAATGAGTAACTACAATGTCATCCACAATCGTAGTCACCAATGTTGATCGACAGCCCACAAAAACTCAAACATGAGCGGTTTCGTAAGTGAAGCTATAACTCAATGAAAAATGAAGGTTCACAAAAGGCAATAGAAAATAAGTGCATATAATGCACAACTATAGTGTAATCCACAATCGTGGTCACCAAAATTGATCGATGGACCACGTAAAACTAAAACATGATTGTTTTCTTAAATGCAACTACAACTAAAAAAGAGAATGTTCATGACAAGCAACAGTAAATACGCATACAAAATGAACAAGTACAGTGCAATCCAAAATCATAGTCACCAAAGTTGATCGATGGCCAACGAAAACTCAAACACGAGCGGTTTCCTCAGTGCGCTTAAAGTATATGAAAAAAGAAGGTTCGCGAAAGGTGTTAGAAAATACGCGTATAGAATTTATAACTATAGTGTAATACACAATTGTAGTCACCAAAGTTGATTGATGGCCCATGAAAACCAACACGAAGCAGTCAGCGCTATAATCAACGAAAAATGAAGGTTCATCGGGCTAGAAAAATACCGCCATAGATTGACACGCATAATCGTAGTCACCAAAGCTGATCGCGGCCTAGAAAATCTGTAACACGCAGCAGCTTCTGCGTGGTTAGCAACTCAACAAAAAATGAAGGTTCATAAAAGGCTATAGAAAATTGTTACGCAACGCACAACCACAAGATAATATCATCAGTAGTCACCAAAGATGTCAATGGCTCGATTAAAAACTCAAACACGCAGTGAAGCTTCTAAGCCGCAGCTATAACTTAGCAAAAATGAAAAATTATAGAGCGACTATAGAAACTACGCGATAATAATGCATAACCATTAGCGGTAATCCACACCTATGTCACGGTAAAGTTGATTGATGGCCTCAAAAATAACACTCCAGCCGGTTTCCTATGTGCAAGCTATATTTAAAGCAACGAAATGAATGTTCAAGCGAAGTGCGATTTAAAAATACATGTACAGAATGCACAACTATAGGGTATCCATAATCATAATAAATTATCGATGGCCCACAAAACTCAGTCGATGCGCGTTTCCAAATGCGGCAGATTCGGTCAGCGAAGGTTCGCGAAGCAATAGAAAATACGTGTATAGAATGCACAACTAAGGTGTAATCCATAATCGTATTCACCAAAATTTATCGAAGGCCCAAAAAAACTCAAACATGAGTGGTTTCCTAAGTGCGGCTATTACTCAACAAAAATGAAGATTTGTGAAATCTTATAGAAAAGACGCGTAAAAAATGGACAACTATAGTGCAATTCACAATAGTAGTCACCAATATTGATCAGTGACCCAAAAAAACTCAAACACAAGCGGTGGGCTATCGATCAACTGTGGTAACTACGATTGTGGATTTCACTGTAGTTGTACACTCTATACGCATATTTTCTATCACCTTTTGTGAACCTTCATTATTCATTGAGTTATAGCTTCACTTAGGAAACTGCTCAGGTTTGAGTTTTTGTGGGCAATTGATCAACTTTGGTGACTACGATTGTGTATTGCACTATAGTTGTCCATTATGTATGTGTATTTTCTATCGCCTTTTGTGAACCTTCATTTTTTTTTGAGTTATAGCCGTATTTAGGAAACCGCTCGTATTTGAGTTTTCGTGGGCCATCGATCAACTTTGGTGACTGCGATTGTGGATTACACTATAGTTGTTCATTCTATACATGTATTTTCTATCACGTTTCACACACCTTCATTTTTTGTTGAGTTATAGTTGCACTTAGGAAACCACTCATGTTTAAGTTTCCATGGGCCATCGATCAACTTTCGTGACTACGATTCTGCATTGAATTGTAGTTGTCCATTATGTACGTGTATTTTCTATTTCCTCTCGCGAACCTTCATTTTTTGTTGAGTTATACGCGCATTTAGGAAACCACTCGAGTTTGAGTTTTCAGGGGCCATCGATCAACTTTGGTGACTTCGCTTGTAGATTCCACTGTATTTTTGCATTCTATGTGCGTATTTTCCATCGGCTTTCGTGAAACTTCTTTTTTTATTGATTTATAGCCGCATTTAGGAAAACACTTGTGTTTGAGATTTTGTGGGCCATCGATCAACTTTGGTGACTACGATTGTGGATTACACTATAGTTGTGCATTATATACACGTGTTTTCTATCACTTTTCGTGAAGCTTTTTTTTTGTTTAGTTATAGAAGCATTTAGTAAACCGCTCATGTTTGAGTTTTTATGGGCCATCAATTAGCTTTGGTGACTACAATTGTGAATTTTATTGTAGTTTTGTATTTTGTACTCATATTTTTACTCGCCTTTCACGAACCTTTATTTTTTGTTGATTTATTGCCACATTTAGCAAAACGCTCGTGTTTGATTTTTCGTGGGCCATCTATCAACTTTTGTGACTACGATTGTGGATTACATTGCAGTTGTGCATTCTATACGTGTATTTTCTATCACCTTTTTTGAACCTTCATTTTTTGATTAGTTATAGACGCACTTAGGAAACCGCTCATTTTTAAGTTTTCATGGGCCGTTGATCAACTTTGGTGACTACGATTGTGGATTGCATTGTAGTTATCCATACTATACGTGTATTTTCTATCGCCTTTCGCGAATCGTTATTTTTTGTTGAGTTATAGCCACATTTAGGAAACCAACCAAATTTGAGTTTTTGTGGGCCGTTTATCAACTTTGGTGACTACAATTGTGGATTGCACTATAGTTGTCCATTCTGTATGCATATTCTCTATCACCTTCCCCGAATTTTATTTTTATTTTTTAGTTATAGCCGCATTTTAGAAAATGCGCGTGTTTGAGTTTTTATGGGCCATCGATCAACTTTGGTGACTACGCTTGTCGATTACACTATAGTCATTCTTTCTATACACTTATTTTCTATTGCCTTTAGTGAACCTTCACTTTTTGTTGAGTGATCCGCAATTAGCAAACCACTCATTTTTGAGTTTTTGTGGGCCATCAATTAACTTTGCTGACTATGATTGTGGATTGTACTGTAGTTGTGCATTTGGTACGCATAGTTTTAATCGCCTTTCACGAACATTCAATTTGATTTGAGTTATAGCCGCATTTAGAAAAATGCTCGTGTTTGAGTTTTTCGTGTGCCATCAATCAACTTTGGTGACTACGATTGTGGACTACACTCATTGTATACACCTCTCTTCTATCGCCTTTCACGAACCTTTATTTTTTATTGAGTTATAGTCGCATTTATGAAACTGCCCATGTTTGAGTTTTTGTGGGCCATTAATCAACTTTGGTGACTATGATTATGGATTTTACTATCGTTGTGCAATCTATATGCATATTTTTAATCACTTTTCATGTACCTTCATATTTTTTTTAGTGATAGCCGCATTTATTAAAACACTCGTGTTTGAGTTTTCGTGGCCGATCAATCAACTTTGGTGATTACGATTGTGGATTGCAGTCTAGTTGTGAATTGTATACAGGTATTTTCTATTGCCTTTCACGAACCTTCATTTTTCATTGAGTTCCTATGCATTTATGAAACCGCTCGTGTTTGAGTTTTTGTGGGCCATCAATCAACTTTGGTGACTAAGATTGTGGATTGTACTGTAGTAGTGCATTTTGTACGCAGATTTTTATTTGCCTTTCACGAACCTTCATTTTTTCTTCGTGTTTGTGTTTTTTGTGGGCCATTAACCATTTTTGGTGACTACGATTGTGGATTACACTCGAGTTGTGCATTCTATACCCGTATTTTTATCGCCTTTCGCGAATCTTCATTTTTTTTTTAGTTATAGCCGCATTTAGAAAACCGCTCATGTTTGAGTTTTTGTGGGCCATCGTTGTGTTATAGCTGAACTTAGGAAATCACTGGTGTTTGAATTTTCCTGGGCCATCGAGCAACTTTGGTGACTACAATTGTTAATAAGTAGTTTTTGAAAAAGATTGATTTTTTTGAAAAGTAGTAGTAGAGGTAACAGAGGAAAGTTTTTTAAATCTCTTAATGAAAAATCTGAGAAATGGGTTTTGTAGAGAATGTTATTATTATTAGACCCATATTGTCGTATTTTCGAAAAGCTAATTTTTCACTAACAGGAAAGAACTCCTCAAAAATAGAATCCACAAATTTTTTTTTTTTGGGAAAATCGAAATATGGGTTTTATAGTTGCTCTTGTTCTCAAGAGACCTAGATTGTCCTTTTTTTTAAAAAATAATTTGTTATTGAAGAAGATTTTTTTTTGAAAAGTAGAAGCAGTAGAGGTAACAAAGGCAAATTTTTGAATCATTTTGTGAAAAATCCAGGAATTGAGTTTAGTAGAGAATGTCATTCTAAGTAGACCTAGATCATCCTTTTTTCGAATAACAATTTTTTCACCAAAATGCAAGAATCCCTAAAAAATAGAATCTACAAAACAATATTTTTTTTGGAAAAATCAAAATACGGGTTTTATAGGTGCTCGTGTGCTCAAGAGACCTTATCTTCCATTTTTGAAAAAATAAATTGTCATTGAAAAAGATTTTTTTGAAAATTCTGATAAATGGGTTTTGTAGAGAATGTCATTCTAAGAAGATCCAAATCGTCCTTTCTTCAAAAAATAATTTTTTCACCAACATGTGAGAAACCCCTCAAAAATTGAATCTACGAAACAATTTTATTTGGGAAAATAAAAAAAAATTGTTGAGTTATAGCGGCATTTAGGAAACCACTCGTGTTTGAGTTTTTGTGGGCCATCGATCAACTTCAGTGACTACGCTTGTGGATTACACTATAGTTGTGCAGTCTATATGCATATTTTCTATAACATTTCGCAAACCTTAATTTTTCATTGTGTTATGACTGAAATTATGAGTCCACTAGTCTTTGAGTTTTCGTGGGCCTTGATCAGATTTGGTGACTATGATTGTGGATTAGACTGTAGTGTGCATTCTATATGCTTATTTTCTTTCGCGAATCTTTATTTTTTGTTGAGTTATAGCCACATTTAGGAAAACCGCTTGTGTTTAAGTTTTTGTGGGCCATTGATGAACTTTGGTGACTACATTTGTGGATTACACTATAGTTGTGCATTCTATACACGTATTTTCTATCACCTTTTGCGAACCTTCATTTTTTGTTGAGTTATAACCGCAATTTGGAAACCGCTCATGTTTGAGTTTCTGTGGGCCATTGATCAAGTTTGATGACTACGATTTTTTATTGTACTATAGTTGTGCATTATGTACGAATATTTCTAATTGCCTTTCACAAACCTTCATTTTTCGTTGAGTTATAGCCGTACTTAGGAAACTGATCGTGTTTTAGTTTTCGTGGGCCGTCGATCAACTTTGGTGACTACGATTGTGGATTGCACTGTAATTGTCCATTCTGTATGGGTATTTTCGATAGCCTTTCACAAATTTTCATTTTTCGTTAAGTTATAGCCGCACTTAGGAAACTAATCGTGTTTTAGTTTTTTTGGGCCGTTGATCAACTTTGGTGACTACGATTGTGGATTGCACTCTAGTTGTCCATTATGTATGGGTATTTTTGATAGCCTTTCGCGAACCTTCTTTTTTTCTTTGTAGATTACATTGTAGTTGTGCATTCAATACGCGTATTTTCTATGGCCTTTCGTGAACCTTCATTTTTTTTTAGTTATAGCCACATTAAGGAAACCGCTCGTGTTCGAGTTTTCGTGGGCCATCGATCAACTTTGGTTACTAAGATTATGGATTACACTATAGTTGAGCGTTCTATGCGCATATTTTCTATGGCCTTTTGCAAATCTTCATTTTTCGTTTAGTTATAGCCACACTTAATAAACTAGACGTGTTTGAATTTTCGTGGGGCATCGATCAACTTTGGTGACTACAATTGTGGGATTACACTGTAGTTGTCCATTCTGTTCGCATATTTTATATCACCTTTTGCAAACCTTCATGTTTTTTTCTTGAGTTAAAGCTACACTTAGGAAATCGCTCAAGTTTGAGTTTACGTGGGCCATCGATCAACTTTAGTGACAATGATTTTGGATTGTACTGTAGTTTTTTTGCATTTTGTACACATATTTATAATTTCTTTACATGAACCTTGATTTTTTGTTGAGTTATAGCCGCATTTAGCAGAACGCTCGTGCTTGAGTTTTCCTCAGCCATCGATAATCTTTGTTGACTACGATTGTGGATTACACTGTAGTTTTCCATTCTATATGCGTATTTTCTATCATATTTTGCAAACCTTCATATTTTTTCAAGGTTCATGAAAGGCGATTATAAATATGTGTACAAAATGCACAACTACAGTACAATCCACAATCATAGTCACCAAAGTTGTTTGATGATGCACAAAAACTTAAACATGAGCAGTTTCCTTAGTGCGGCTATAACTCAACAAAAAATGAAGGTTAATGAAAGGTGATAGAAAATATGTGTATAGAAGGCACAACAACATTGTAATCCATAATCGTTGTCACCAAAGTTGATTGGTGGCCCATGAAAAATCAAACACGAGTGGTTTCCTAAATGCCTCTATAACTCAACAAAAAATTAAGGTTCGCGAAAGGCAATAGAAAATACACATACAGAATAGACAACTACAGTGAAATCCACAATTGTAGTCACCAAAGTTGATTGATGGCCCAGGAAAACTCAAACACGAGCAATTTCCTAAGTGCAGCTATAACTCGACAAAAAATCAATGTTTACAAAAGGCGATAGAAAATACGTGTATAAAATGCAAATCTATAGTGTAATCCACAATCATACTCACCAAAGTTGATCGATGGCCCATGAAAACTCAAACACAAGCGGTTTCCTAAGTGCAGCTATAACTCAACAAAAAATGAAGGTTTACAAAACGTGATACAATATACGCATATAAAATACACAACTACAATGTAATCCAAAATCGTAGTCACCAATGTTGATCGATGGCTTAGGAAAACTCAAACACGAGCATTTTCCTAAATTCGGCTATAACTCAACAATAAATCAAGGTTCATCAAAGGCAATTATAAATATTCATGCAGAATGTACAACTACAGTATAATCCACAATCATAGTCACCAAAGTTGTTTGATGTCCCACAAAAACTCAAACTCATGTGTTTTCCTAAATGTGGCTATAACTCAACAAAAAATGAAGGTTCAGTAAAAGTAATAGAAAATACGCGTATAGAATGTACAACTATAGCGTAATCCACAATCGTAGTCACCGAATTTGATCAATGGTCCTCGAGAACTCAAACACGAGAGTTTTCGTAAATGTGGCTATAACTCGAAAAGAAATTAAAGTTTGTGAAAGGCAATTAAAAATATGCATACAAAATATACACAACTATTAGTACAATTCACTATCATAGTCAGCAAAGTTGTTTAATGACCCACAAAAACTCAAACATGAGCAATTTCCTAAATGGGTGTATAACTCAACAAAAAATGAAGGTTCGCCAAAGGTGATGGAAAATACGTGTATAGAATGCACAACTATAGTATAATCCACAAGCGATTGTGGATTGTACTATACTTGTGCATTTTTCCACGCATATTTTTAATCGCCTTTTACGAACCTTTATTTTTTGTTGAGTCTTAGCCGCATTTAAGAAAACGCTCATGTTTGAATTTTCATGGGCCATAAATTAACTTTGGTGACTAATATTGTGGATTACACTGTAGTTGTCCATTCTGTACATGTATTTTCGATCCCCTTTCACGAACCTTAATTTTATCTTGAGTTCTAACTGCACTTTAGAAATCACTCGAGTTTGAGTTTTAGTGGGCCATCGATCAACTTTGGTGACAATGATTGTGGATTGTACTATATTTGCGCATTATGTACGTATCTTATTAATCGCCTTTCACGTACCTTCATTTTTTGCTAAGTTATAGCCGTATTTAGGAAAACGCTCTTGTTTGATTTTTCGTTAGCCATCAATCAACTTTGGTGACTACGATTGTGGATTACATAGTTGTTGTACATTCTATATGCATATTTTCTATCTCCTTTTGCAAACGTTCATTTTTTGTTGAGTTATAGCCGTATTTAGGAAACTGCTTATGTTTGAGATCTTTTGAGCCATCGATCAAATTTGGTGACTATGATTGTCTATTGTACTATAGTTGTGCATTTTGTACAAGCTTGATTTTTTGTTGAGTTATAGCCGCATTTAGGAAAACGCTTGTGTTTGACTTTTCCTGAGCCATCGATCAACTTTATTGGCTATAATTTACAATTACACTATAGTTGTTCTTCTATACGTGACAATGATTGTGGATTGTACTCTAGTTGTCTATTTTGTACACGTATTTTCTATCGCCATTAACAAACCTTCATTTTTTCTTTAGTTATAGCCGCATTTAGGAAAACCACTTGTGTTTGAGTTTTTGAGGGCCATCGATCAAATTTTATGACTACGCTTGTGGATTACACTGTAGTTGAGCATTCTATAAGCATGTTTTCTATCGCTTTTCGTAAACCTTTTTTTTTTGTCGAGTTCTAGCTGCATTTAGGAAACAGCTCGTGTTTAATATTTTGTGGGCCATTGATCAATTTTGGTGTCTACGATTCTGGATTGCACTGTATTTGTGAATTCTATTAACACATTTTCTATCCCCTTTCTCAAACCTTCATTTTTTGTTGAGTTATAGCCGCATTTACGAAACCGCTTATGTTTGAGTTTTGGTGGGCCATCAATCAACTTTGGTGACTACGATTGTGGATGCACTATAGTAGTCCATTCTATACGCATATTTTCTATCGCCTTTCGTGAACCTTCATGTTTCATGGAGTTATAGCCGTACTTAGGAAACCAATCGTATTTGAGTTTTCGTGGGCGAATCAACTTTGGTGACTATGATTGTCGACTATACTATAGTTGTCCATTTTGTATATGTATTTTCTATCGCCTTTCGTGAACCTTCATTTTTTGTTGAGTTATAGCCACATTTAGGAAACCGCACATGTTTGAGATTTTGTGGTCCATTGATCAACTTTGTTCGCTACGATTGTGGATTGCACTGTAGTTATTCTAATCTGTATGCAGCTATAACCGCACACAGTTTACCTTGTGGGTCCACTGATCAACTTTCTGTTCGCCACGATTGTGGGATTGCAATCGTAGTTATTCTAAATCGATGCGTACTATAACTCAACAAAAATGAAGGTTTGTGAAAAGCACTAAATATATGTATAGAATGCACAACTACACTACAAATCCACAATCAGAGTCACTAAAGTTCATCGATATCTACAAAACACAAACACGTAGTAGCTTTACACGCGGCTATAATCAACAAAACAAGCGGTTTGGGTGAAAGGCGACAAATATATGTGTGAGGAATGCGCCAACTACTCAAGCAATCCACAATCGAGTCACCAAAGCTGATCGATGGCCCACAAAACACAAACACGAGCAGTTTTGCATACGCGGCTATAATCAACAAAAAATGGAGGTTCACAAAAAGGCGAGAAAATTAGCATTCACAATGCATAACCAAGGCTGAAATCAACAATCGGATTACCAAAGTTGATTGATGGCCCAGTGAAAACTCAAACACGACTCAGTTTCCTAAATGTGCTGGCAAATTAAAAAAACAATGAATGTCACTTAAAGAAATAGAAAATACGCTGAAAGACCTGGAAAATCGCTCTCTAAATTCCGCCTTGTTGAGAAAAAAAACACCTTTGGAAGCGAAGGGTCTGAAAAGAGTTCTCCTTGAGACACATTTGTTTCGGCTAAGAGGCATATATGTGCCAAATGAAAAGTTCAAATTGAAAACAAGGTTGTTAAATGGCTTTTATTGGTTATAGTGCAGCATAAAAGGATACAAGCTTTGGAATCTTTGATACCGAGAAGGTTCTATGGCCAAAGCAGTATGTTATTTTTCGTGAGTCAAGCCTTCACTGGGATCTGCAGTCAAAAGACAAATCAAGACAAAAAGGATAGCTGAAATCTCGACACCGTATAAAGAGGAATTGAAAATAAAAATGCACCAAACTATGAGAGCTCAAGAAGTTCTAAGAGTTTTGAAGAAGAAGAAAAACCTCAGCCTCAACTTGTGAGGAGGTCAACTCGTCAAAAAAAGCAACCTGATAGGTATGGGTTTTCTTTAATAGAGTCTACTTGTTCCTATGCTTTAATTTCTAGCACTGATGAACCTAGGACTGTGAAAGAGTCAGAATGTCCGATTCAAACCTTGGTTGGAAGCCATGAATGAAGAGATGGCATCATTAGAAAAGAAATGATACTGGAGTTTAGCCCGCTCAAGGCAAAAATTTTACATTTAGAAATGGGTATTTAAAAAGAAAACAGTCTGATGGAAGTGGGAAAATTATATATGTAGGTTGGCTATGTAAGGGTATTCTAGGTAGGAGGGAATTGTTTGGTGAGTAACTGTCTCAGAATACTGACGCTCATCAGATTTCTTTTGTCACTCGCAGTAGCGTATGACTTAGAGATTGAAAAAATGGATGTGAAGACAACATTTCTTCATGGTGACCTTGAAGAAGAAATTTATATGTCCCCGCCTGAGCACTTTGTGGAGAAAGGTATAGAAAATCTGGTTTGCAAGTTGAAAAAATCTCTGTATGGATTAAAACAATCTCCCTATAATGTGGTACTGTTTGACACGCTTTGTTTTGTCATTGACGGTAAGATCGAATCGTCACCACCGTGTACCATAAAGGAAAATGATCAAGTTCTTACATTGTGCTCTGTTGATGATATGTTGTCTATAGTGGAAGAAAAGCACGATTTTGATCTAAAATCCCGCTTGTCTCGCAAAGTTCAAATGAAAGATCTTGGTGTAGCTGAGTGATATTTCAAATGGAACAACCAGATAGGAATATGTTCAGTCTACCAGAAAAGTACATATTATATTGTTAAGTGAGTAGATTCTATGACCCGAGTGCAAGGCCTAGTTGTTCCGGGGCCACAGGAACGAAGCCATCTATTGAAGATCATCCAAAATTCCTCCTATTGAGGCGGAGGACATGACCAGAGTGCCTTATGCTAGTGCGCTTAGATAGCTTAATGTGGCATAAATGGTTTCTATACATGTATATTGCCCAAATAGGGAAAATTTTAGTCATTTTATGGAAAAATCCCGGAAGGACACATTGGGATGTTGTGAAGAGAGTGTTCCGGGACATTTGAAGGCAATTTTAATATGCTTTGTGTTACTAAGGAATTGTTGAATCACGAGACCTTTATTCAAGGACCTGAACAAGGTGACATTGATGTTAGTAAGACCCCAATTGATATTTTCATGATGAATGGTGTGAAGTAGTTGGATGAGTGTGTTGTAGTCGCTGTTCACCATGGGTAGAATATATGGCAGCAAAACATGTTTGTAAATCACAATGCTTTTGTTCTAACATTGGGTTTGATGTGGATAATTACACCCATTGGCGACAATGAGTGTTATTACAAAAATCCGCTTTCCATAAGACGAAATATTGATGTGCGTGATTACGAAGGAGATATAGGAGGCTGGAAAGGTCTCTTAGGAAAAAGTGGATACTCTGGAAAATGTTGCAGATGCATTGACGAAACCAGTGAGCACAGACAAGTACAGATGGTGTGCCAATTCGATGGGCCTTGGAGCCCATGACCTTCATTAACTTTGAGTTTGAAGGAAGCTAGTAAGTCTTCGTCAAGTGGGAGATTGTTGGAAATTGTGCCTCAACTTGTTGGCTTGTATTTTTGTTCAAGTCTTCATTATCGGCCGATCGTTGGAGTTCCTAAGTTTGTAACCTTGTTGCGGAGTTTGGAAGTTTCATTATTTCTTGATTGACCGACTTCCTTTGTTGTCACAGCATCGGTGATTTCTGGAACTTTCTAACCAGTTGTGGAAGTTGTAATTTTGTGTTTTCTCTGGTTGAGCGACAAGCTGACGGATGTGGGGACCACTTGGAATTCTGGGAGACTTATTGAGAATATTGTAGATTCCCAACTTGATTCTTTGGAATTGCACAAGCAGTGAACGCGTGTCATGGTGGAGACCACAAGGAATGACCAACAGTTTGGTGCGATGGTCAAATGAGGTGTACAAGTTGGTAATAAAAGGACTAACTTGTGGATACCTAAAGTCTTCGGACTTTTATTTATAAACTAATGACTACTAATATTCCGCGTCAATGTGGGATATTTCCAATGGATGTTTCTCTCACCGACAGGCTGGTTCATTCAGTATGACTCTTGCCAATGGTGGTGACTCTTGCCAATGGATAGTTGGTTTTCCTATGATATCGGGGAGACTTGATATGTTATCGGTCTGACTTCTTAGAGTGTTGTCGATACCTTTGGTCTTGCCGATAGCTATGTGTTCAGGCATTTTGGCATCGGGGAGACACGGTCTGGTATCTCACCGACATGCGATTCAGTTTGAACATTTTGATCGAACGACTGTCTAATGTGGTTTGCTTTGAACCAATGAGCGAAGCAGAATGTGAACCGTTGGAAGTTGAACAGTTGCGACCGTTCCTATGTGGAAGATCAACAGACCATGAACAGAATGAGATATACTCTGTAACGGATGACAATGATTTGTTCGGGTAATGGAGATTTTTGTTCGATACTGAACATAGATTGATCTGAGTGGGTTCATTGTATGCGTCTAAGAGCATTGTGAGATTAATGTTTTGTACAAGACTGATCAGTGAATGTTGTTGCTCTAAAATTGACATCAAATAGTGAAGTTTGTACTCTGTATGTAATTTTGTTTACTGTAATAGAAAGAGGCTTTTCTTGGTGTGGTGGGTTTTTCTCCCGTAAGGGTTTTCCCACGTAAATCTGGTGTCCAATTGTGTATGTGTTCATTTCTCTTTTCTATTAATTATTTTCACGTGTATCTTATTGGACTGTAATTAAAAAATTTAAAGTCACCTTTGCATTCTTCCCTAAGGTTTTGACGTTAGGAGATTTTTTTCTGAACCTAAGCTTTCCTTACACATATATCTTATCCTATACGCTCTATCCATATCTTTCATACCATATCCTTCGCCTTATCCATATTCCATCATTCTTACTAGATACATCCTTCTTCTCATCCTTGGTCTTGATGAAAAATACTTGGGCCTTGTGTCTGTATCTTATCTAGTTGATCTTGATCATCCCATTCATTATCCTTATCCTTTCATTCTTCCATTCCATATCTCCTAGCTTATCAAAATCCATGTCATCATGTCCCTTTGCAACCTTGAATCTCATCATGCAAATCATATTTGAGCCTACTTGTAAAACATTATCCAATCCTCATATATTTTGTCAAATCAATCAACAATCATCAATCTTATCGTACTTAGAGGAAATCAATGATCCTAAGTACTCATCATCATCATCCCTTATGGAATCAATCATTTTTGGCATCTTAATCAATCAACCATTATCATCTTTCGACAAGAGATATGTTGCTTGTGTGACATGTTTTGCAGTGAATCTTTCATTTTGATCTATCATTTATCCATGGTTGCATTACCTCTTTTGTGGGGAATATTGTTCTTTCAAATAGTCATATCATATCAAAACATTAGAAATAATCCTGAATTGCCTTGGTGAAAACCTGGCAATAGGCGCTATTTGTGATAGGTTAGTTTTTCCATCTATTTAAGCATGTCGATCGTTCACTTTTTATGTCCATCTTCCTATCCTTTGCAAAGCATCATGTACATATCCTAGCATCGCGGTCATGTCTCACCATAGACTGGGGAAAAATCTTGAACTTACTGGGGGAAACAAACTTTGAGCTTGAACCAATAGACAAACAGCAGGAAGACAAACACAACAAAAACAATGATCATAACAAAACCTAACATTGAACATCAATCACCATCAGAAATGCATCAAACATCCATATCATATCAAAAAAACCAAAAACAAGTCAAAATTCAGTGAAAATTTTAAAAACAGAGTCGTCTTGTCAAACTATGTCGTCTATGAGCTTAAACGTAGGCAAGGCTAATCTTTGATCAGCCCTCGAGACACCCTAGGTCAAGTCCTTTAGCGGTTCATTGTAATTAGTTGTCGTCTCTCGTTTGTTCATATCTTGGTCCAATAAATTTGTTGAGTTAGTCAAACTACGTGGTCTATGCATGTATAATGTAGGCAAGGCTAATCTTTGATCAGCCCCTAAGGCCCCTAGGATAGGTCTTTAGCTTAGGTTCTTGGTCAAAATCTCATAAAATACCTAAAAATTAGAAAATCAAAAAATCCCAAAAACATCATAAAATCAAATCAAAAGGATGATGCTCTTCTAAATCATGGGTTTATCACATTAAACACAAATGTTCAATTGTTGTACTTTGATTTTTGTTATCATATCTCTGGAGCCCCTCGATGATGTATCGAAGTAGAGGAGCCAGGAAGGAGTATGATTTTTCTTTGTTTGTTGTATGTGAGTTGATCATTACTATTGTGCAAATTGTCACGAGACGTGCACTACAAAGTATCACTGATGACATTCTGAATTTGCATAGGAAAACGGTTAACTCTTGTCTGTTTACGCAAGCAATGCTCAGGTCATCTAAGTTTAATTATACTTAGATTCTTGTGTTAACTTGCACTATCAAACGTCATGGAAGTAGTACTCGGGTCATCATGGTGTAAATATACCATTGATTCTCGTACTCACTTTCAACATTTTAAAGGCCCAATGATGATAAAAAGCCTGACAAATCAGTTGTTACGAATGAAAAATTTTGTATACAAGATATGCATGTTTAGAGTAGATTGCATCCATGGTAGTTTTCATTTGTATCTATAAGGTTTCCAAAGCTGCAACAATTTCACAATGAGGTTATCTCTCTTATCAATGGATTGAGTAAACTTGACATTAAACAAAAACACATCTTTTTCATATAGTTTCATATCAGTTGCATCATCATTTGCATACATTAGAAAACATTACAATAGCATTCATTCATTCATACATCATATCATAATATTTGCATCAGAAAACACAAAACAACATCCGTTGCATCTCATTTACATAATAAAAATCATTTCATATAGCAGCATTAGGGAAGTGGTTCACTAAGCTTAAATGAGTGAGTCTCTCTAGATTTCTAAAAGAATTGGGAAATATGTCAAGTTTTGTGAAGCTCAATTTAACAAAGAATCAACTGACAACAACATTCACACAACTCTTGGAAGATGGATAGATTCACTCATTTAAGCTTAAGACCCTAGAGCACAATCATTTGCATAATCATTTACATCACATAATCATAATTCATCATTATAAAGCATCACACATCATTTGCATCACATCCATACATAATCAATATAAACATCACATTTCATCACATATCATTATTGCATAATCAAATCCATTTCACATAGTATAAAACATCATTTTGCATAAATCCATAAACCATATAGAATCATCCATCATTGCATTATCATATCATATCATCATTGCATCCATAACATATCATATCATCATCATGTAGAACACCACATAGCATCACAATTTAGAAATCAAATGCATCCATCATAATCATCATCATCATCATCATCATCATCATCATCATTCATAAATCATCATAGACTCATAACACATTAGTTTCATCATCATTTGCATCCATAGCATATCATAACATCAGGCTCATTATCATGAACATGGGAATTAAATGCATCATAGACATCTATCATCATATCAACACATAGATCATAATCATCATTGCATATCATATAACCTCAAAAATCATAATGTCAAAGTGTACGAAGATATCCAAAAGTATGATGAGAGGTACATCATCAAAAATGGAAGACATAATCATTGTCTCAACTGAATCAGTGTATACATCAGGTCTCGATACATCATCAAGTCTCAGTACATTAATCAATCCCATACTGGGGGATATCAATCAATCAGAGAAGTCAAACCACATCACCCAATCAAATCTAAATCTGCCTACACCAGATGCAGAAATCCTCCTATGATCATAACATATTGCAAATCAGCAATCTTATCAATCAATTCAACCTCGCCTATCATGAGGTTCATCAATAAAATTATTATTGATCCTCACCTATCATGAGGTCAATCATCAATCTATCTTTCAACCTCACCTATCATGAGGTTCATCAATCAATCCAACCTCGCCTATCATGAGGTTCATCAATCAATTCAACCTTGCCTATCATGAGGTTCATCAATTGATCCAACCTCACCTATCATGAGGTTCATCAATCAATGCACCTTTCGTATCATGAGGTTCATCAATCAATGCATCTCGCCTATTATGAGGTTCATCAATTGATCCAACCTCGCCTATCATGAGGTTCATCAATCAATGCACCTCACCTATAATGAGGTTCATCAATCAATGCACCTCGCCTATCATGAGGTTCATCAATCAATTCAACCTTTCCTATCATGAGGTTCATCAATCAAACTATCATTGATCCTCGCCTATCATGAGGTCAATCATCAATCTATCTTTGATCCTTTCCTATCATGAGGACAATCATCAACATCCTATCATTGATCCTCACCTATCATGAGGACAATCATCATCATCCTATCATTGATCCTCACCTATCATGATGTCAATCATCAGCTATCACATCAACATCATCAAATCAATTGGCTGAATGTGATCATCAAACATCAAACACAAGGAGGCAACATAAGGCATCAATTAATCAATTAATCAATCTGACAAGCTCAATCTTCTTTTTCAGGAGATAAATTATTTTTGCATCATCATCACATCATTGCA
>VDFB02261158.1:0-29396 GCA_007258455.2 Sequoia sempervirens | reverse complement strand
AGTAATATATCAAGTGAGTAAATCAAGAATTGCTGATATTACAAGCTGACTAGGAAATCATCATATACCGCACAAATATGAAGAGCACCACTTAAGTTTGAGCCAATTGGAGAAATGACGAGCTAGAAAAAGAAAGCCAAGCAATTCCAATACTGTCGCTTGCAAAAAGAGACTGTTGCCTAGTGTAGTGGTGTGGTTTGCCTTAGATTCGTCACATCCTCTGTGGAGCCGTGTATTGAACATATTAGGCTTTAATGCATTGGGAGTCAATGTCAAATTCCCAGGCAGAGAACGGTATAGAATCAGTAATCTAGGCCCTGTTAATGTGATTTTTATGACCGCACCAATCAGCAGAACAAAATAGTTCGAAGGCTACTCCGTTCTCTCTTGATCAAAGTATTCCGTGCGCTAAGATTGCGAGAAAGTTCGCACGTTCAACTCCAAGGTTCCGAAATACTTGGAATACCCTCAGTTGGTTTGATGTGAATTGTTGTTTTCACGAGGGGACTTAATAAATTGTTCAGGATTCTTGCAATTAACAGTAAATGGATGATTGGAAGGGATTTGTATAATGTGGATGATTTGGCAATAAGTACTTTTTCCTAAAGCTAACCAGAAATATGCGGAAAGTAAATGAGTATAAGGGAGAGGTAGTTCTAAATTCTATCCTAAATGCAAGATATGTGGAGCTTGATTTCAGCAGACTTCGACCGAATTTCACCTAGCCTCCCGTCGGACAGCTTCAGCAAAATTGGTGCAATCTTCAAAGGGATAGCAAAAGATATTCAGATTACAATTTAGCATACATATACCATCAGGACGACGCATATAAGTATACAAATCACAATCAAAGTTAAACTCAAGATAATTTCCAGTAGACCACGCAAGGCGAACTTGTCGTCAACAAGCTGCTAGTAGTATGGAATGAAATGAAGTTACCTCAATAAAACACCACACATCAAAGTAAACTACTTGCATGAGAGAAAAATTATGCTACTTTATGCTACTTGGATCCGAAAGGATAAAGAGACCTTGCTAGCTATCCATGACAAAGACGAATTCCACCATCAATGAAAAGATCTATTATCATGAAAGTTTTACACAACAATCTCTACAAAAGTTTTCAAAGGGAAAACTTTCCTTCTTCTCCACACTATGCTAAGCTATCAAACAAAATGCCTCTCTGCTCTAGCCTCTACTCTAATCTCCAATCTCTAGTCTAATGTGGTACAAATGAGGGGGACTCCCCCTTTTATAGCTAGCCCAGTCCAATGGACGGCTAAGATTACAATCAAAATAGTGGCTAAGATTAAGCCACCTTAGCCCTAACCCTAAAAACTGCCAGAATGGGGAGTGGTACATTAAATGAATCAAAGATTCCCACTCACTCCCAAAATAGTAAAGGCAACTAATTCCCATAATCAGTCTTCTAGAAGATCATTGTCCAGTAATGCATTCCCGTTCTCCTTCTCTCTGGCTGCAAACTTAATGAACCTGCAAAGTACAGCCTCAACCTCCCAAACTGAAATGGGTGGAATGCAATCAAGCTGGAACTCTAACACCGTAACTGACTGTTCATGCCTTGCACAAGATTTTCTCCAAGCGACCAAGGAATCCTACGTGCTCTGGATCAAGCTGGAGAAAGTAGAAGTATTCTCAAAGTCATCCTGTACGAAGGTCCTCACCTCTGAAAAGAAAGGCACCAGCCTACCCCTCAAATTATCAGCAGTCACCTCAACTGGATTCAACCGCCTAGCAAATATGGCCTCGAAGGTATTTTGGACTCCATCAATGATATTGGCCATAGCCTTCCGTACTCTAGTTGAATCCGCCTGTGCTGCGTCGAAGAAACCATGTCTCGTGATTGTTGAAGAATACCATCTAGAAAAGTCATACCTATCATTCTCCTGAATGACCCCTCCATCGTCGGCAACATAAAAGGGAACATGTCTCAATGCCTCAAGGCTGGTAAAGATTACTTTGCTATGATATGAAGCATCACCCGGGCGATCAAGAAGCGCCTCCATCGGGTGCCGAAAATGGAAGCTGGCGGAAAGCATAAGCAGGTCTTCCATAGAAGCTTCTCTGTCTCGGCCCGCGAACTCCACACGTAACCCGATTTTGTGCGCCTCATTGCCATCTTCCCTAACTCCAACAAGCCAGCGATTGACTCTCTAGGTATCTCCGGCCCGGAAGCTCTCTATCAGCGAATCTCACGCCCGCGAAGGGCCGAGATAGGCTGCTTTACTTTTGCATATCCTATCAAGGCCTTATGCTCTCTTTTCAACTTCTTGTACTTTCCTTCCTTCTTGAATAATCTGTCCTTGAGGGCGTGGTAGGAGTTATCACATTCTTCTACAATCTGTGCACCTGTGGGGCGCCCTAACTCCAAAGTTGTGACCACGTAGTTTTCTGACACCGCTTCATCTCGATCACAATCAACCCGTGGCACAGCCATGTGAAGGGTGCGGGAACCATCCTCATTAGTTGATATCTTTGAAAATTTTCGTGCTCTCTTCTTCTGTGGAGGTGCGCTGATCCTGTTCAAAAACTCTTCCATTTCAACTGCTGGATCAACCTCTTCGCTGGGGCTTCTTCTCATCCTATCTCTGAGCCAATCAGGTACTGTATATTGTATATCAAATGGCTGTTGTTCTTGTGCCTCTACTTCACGGACTTGTTCAACTTCTACATCATTCTGGTGAGGCTCATCGTCCTCAAGTGGCTGAGTATCTCCTGAAACTATATCATCATCATCTTCCAAAGTAGTCTCTAATTCTTGTTGAAACTGAGGGTCAGTAGTAGTCCCCTCATCATCTTGCTGATCATCTCTAGCAGGTGCATTGACACTCTGGCCAACTGATTCTCTTTGTGGTGGCTAATTATTTTCTTGTACCGCTTGCACCTGATTCAATGCATTTCTTTGATCAGCAAATAAAGAGACCTCCTGTATACTTGGAGAACGTATCTCCAATGGCATGGGTGATTCAACTGTAACTCTTGGAGGCTCCGGCTGAACGGGCTCCTGCCGAACTGGCTCCTTCCTTCGAGATTCCGGACCTCGTGTGATTTGTTTCTTCCTGCTGGCGGTGGGTGTCCTGTGATCTCCCATCAAATTGTAAGTCAAAGCAATCGACCTACTCTTCAACCTGCTCACACGTCTGTCAACCCATGCTCACCAGTAAATGTCAAATTTTGGAATAGAAAGTGTGTCCAGAGTCGGCAACCTTTGGATTACGACCAATCGAGGAGTGGAAGTGGAGTATCTCTCATTCGCCATAATCACGGATGGACAACGTCCATGTCCTCATTTACAGTACGTACCGGAACAACACACTCCACGATCATGTTTGTTGGCCGAGAGAACATTCTTTTCCGACTTCAGCCTCGTCGATGCATCAGCCCAATAATCCTCAATATTTGCCTTATGTTTAAATTCCTCTGACAGTACCCATTTGATGTTGTTATGCGGATCATAGTGTTGTCGGCTGGTGTGATATGAAAAGTGATAAAACTGAAGCTCGCTCTCGGCTTCTCTAGCTGCCTGTAATGAAGGACACACGTCATCTGAATTGCCCATGACAATTGGGAAGTCAACACCCCCTTTCTTCTTTTTCTTCTGAATCTTATCGTAGGCAACCAATTGCCTAGATATCTCTAACATCAATATTCTGTTGGTTGGGTACTTAGGCAGTCTATATGGATATGACGAAAATCCTTGCAGCCTTATGTAAGAAAACTTTGGAAATTGTATAAACCAGCACCCATACCTCTCAATCAATTCTTGGGCTTCTCTCGAGATCCTGTGATGCATCCGCTCCTGAAGCAATCTCGTTATGTGCATGGTGAAGGCATCATTGACACGCTTGTAATGAGTGGTACTAGTCAAATGTAATTGCGGACAAGCCTCGTGAATTTTGAACTGATGAGAACCACAGCCAACAAGCTCCTTGTATGAAATTCCTCTATACTTTGTCATACGAGCCAGCATGTAGATGATGTAAGAACTCATATAGAATGTCTTTGTTCTTCTCAGGCTCAGGAGTTGCTCGTGCAAATTGTCACTGATCATTTCAGCCCAGTTGACGTACTCCTTTCCTTCCAGCACGAGGTTGATGTAATAGAACATCCACGGCTCAAAAATAAATGACTGCGGGTAGCCTCCAACTCGACTCAGCATCATAATGAGATCACAGTACTCCTGCTTCAAGTCATCTGATATGATTTTCCTCGGCAACTTTGTACGAGAGGGCTTGGGGTTGCTCATCCAGTGAGTATTGATCGTCTCCGTACATCTCTCGAATGCAGAAGCATACATTCACTCAGCTCGCTCCCTCGATTTGTAAATCATGTTTCTATGCACTGGGATTCCAAAGGCTTCACCAATGGCAGCAGGAGTGAGGTTGGCGAGCACTTGTCCATTTGGTGACATGATTGACCTGTGATCCTTCTCATAGCAGTTGGCGCACTCCATCATCAGCTCCGAAGACTGAATGGCTGGTGGGAAACCAGCAGCTGCATATAACCCACTTCGAACAATGTTGTGTGAAGTGTTTGAAGGTCGATGATTACCAATCCCCAACATTCGATTCTTGAAAGTCTCTAAGTTGACGGAGCCCAAGTTCGTATCCGCCAGCTTGCCCAACTTCGAAGTAAACTTCAATTCTGGCATGAAAGACCTGCTCAGCTTCTTTATAACAGCCTGTCTGGATGCACCATTGTTATCTTTGCCAGTCGCCCTTGCTTCAGCCATCTGCAAAACAATAAACATCATCAGCAAATTAACTTAGAAAAATAAATAAAATACTTTGCAGGGCTGCCAGTCGACTTCAAGAAATTGAGAAGCTGCAATATCATTTCTCATTCGCAAACCTCAACTTCTTTCTTCAACAAATTCGAGCTTCAATACTTAGAAAATTTCTAAGCAAGCTTTAGCAACTTCACTTCACACTCAGCAACTTCAAGCCTTGATAAAATCGTCCACTTTACTTCAGCAAGTTGAACTTTAAATTCGCACTCAGCAATTTCAAATCAGCAAGTTCGCACTTTTTAAACTCTCAGCAATTTTCTCTTCAAATCGAAATTTCTCCACTTGCACTGGCAACTTCAAACTTTAGCAACAAAATCGAGCTTCAGCAACTCACAAGTTTTAGCCTTCAGCAAATTGCTTCAATAAATTTCGACTTTAGCAACACTCCAGCCTCAGCAAAATTTCGAACCTCTCAAGACTTCACTCCTAGCAACTTTCAACAATATCAAACTCAAAGCAAATCGAACTTTCTTCAGCTGTGAAAAAAGAAGTGAATAACTCTCAGCTCTTATAGGAAAATCGATTTCTAGAAGAGGCTAAGTTTAGCCAGTGAATTAAATTTCCACTACTTCATTCGAATTTCCCTCCTCTGGTGTTTTCGACACTTGTCTTTCGACATCTGGAATCTCATTCTTCTAGAAGTTCAACTTTGACTGGCATCTTTTGAATTCACTTTCGAAATTTTTAATTTAAACTCATCAATTTAACAATTTCCATTCGCTAGCCGAAGTTCTGTCTCGCAAATTTCAACTTGTAATCACCTCTGACGCTCTGGAAAATTCATCTGTGAAGAACTCAATCAAAATCATCTAGGCAATTCACTTCAAATTCGTTGTCTGGAGAAATTCATCTTGAAAACACATTTTATTCACTTTGCCTTAGAAAATTTTAAAATTTTCCCTTAGGAAAATTCACAATTCGAGTACCGATTAAATTCTTCATGCTGAAGGCCTTGGCGAAGTGCGGAAGACATAGAAATCCATTCCTCATCACAAACGTTCAGTACCCAGAAGAAAATTTTCTCCAAAACGCGATGAATCCATGGGTACACAACGAACGGGTTCATTTAAATTTTTAAATTTCGAACCTTAGAAAAATATTATTCAATCAATTTTAATTCCGTTCTTCATCTCTGTGAACATCTTGTGTTGTTCCGACTTGAAAATTTTTATCAATCCTGCAAGGCCAATATTCTCTGACTTCATCAATGGAAAATTTGCTCGTGCTTCAAGAAAAATTTCACCACCTTAGGTCTAGGCGTATTTTATAAGGAAGAAAATATTTTGCCTTAGAAAAATTTTGAATCACTTTGAAAGTTTTGCCTCAAGAAAATTTTCAATTTCATCTTTACTCATTTTCCTGTGTTCAACGTCTAGCACATTATACTTCACTTCCATCACTTTGGGCGTATTTGCTTATCATGAAGGATATACTTTGAATCCACGCCTAACATTTTTATTCACCACTTAGCGATATTTTCTCTCATCAATTTTATTCCACCACCTTTACACTCCACTTAGGCGCATAGCATACTTGATGAAGGATAAAACCACGCCTAGCATACTTCACTTCACACGCCTTGGCAATATTTTCTATTAAATTTCTAACACCTAGCATCAACTTTATTTTCACCACGCCTTGTATTTTATTTACCCTTTACCCACTTCAATCTTGGGCGCATATTAACATGTGTGAAGGATGACCCTTGGGCTTCCTTATTTCGTCTTTACATGGCCCCATTTGGGCGCATTTGAGCCTAGGAGGAGGATGAAAGTTGTTGACTTGTTGACTAGCTTGAGCGCATTTAGCAAGGTGTGAGGGATAAAACTTTTACCACGCCTTCTTGTGACCTTTCAACTTCCTTTCTTTTGTCCTTACATGCCCTCTTTTGGGTGCATTTAGGCCTAGGAGGATGAAAGTTGTTGACTCCTTTGACTTCTTTCTTTTTGGGCGCATTTGAACATGCATGAAGGATGGGTGCATTTGGGGGGTGGTGGAGGATATTTCCATGCCTTAGAAATTTTTTGCTATCAACTCTCTCAATGTGGGCGCATTTTGATGGGTGAGGAGGATGAAACATGTTGACTTCTTTGACTTGCTATCCTTCTTGGGCGCATTTTGCCATAGGAGGTGGACGAGTCTTATACTTAGAATTTTTTTCTTGGACATCTTTGCTTCTTCATCAAGTAGGGCGCATTTGGCCATGGGTGAAGGATGAACTCCTGACTTAGAAAAAATTTTAGCATCTTGTACTTGAGGGCGCATTTCACCTGTGGTGGAGGATGAAGTTCCAGACTTAGCCATTTTTCCTCGTCCTTGCCAGCTTCTCCATGCCTTACTATAAATAGTAAGTTTCTCAATTCTTGCATCTTCGAAGCTCAGATCGTTTTGAAATTTTAAACACTGCATCCTCGCGACCTCGTTACCCTGTTGACACTGCTATTTTTAGTTGTCCTGCCATTTTTAGCCCATTTATGAAGGTGATTTGCTATTTATAGAAATTGCCTGCTTCTGATATCTCCACAACTCCGTTTGTTTTGAAATTCGAATGATTCGCTCCTCACCACGTGACCTGCCTGCTGACATTGGCGCATGCAACTGATTTGCTATTTTTAGCCTGTTTCCAAAATGACTTACTATAAATAGTAAGTGCTCCGTTTGTCTTCAAATTTTACCAGCAGATAGCTTGAAGGATGCTGATTGCAGTGGTTTACACCGGTTTTCGAAAATTCTGACTTTTTACCCCTCTTTTCAGGTTCCGAAGCTGGAAACCCTAATTTGTTCTGCATGCATATCAGATGATCTCTGTTTGTTCTCGTTTCTATTGCATTGCGATCGGTTTGTGATTCTGAAGTGCTGGGAGGCGGCTGCCGGGATGCACCTGCTAAAAATAGTAAGTTCCCAAATGAGTGACCATCTCCATTTGCATGTCACATCATCGCAAAGCTCTCGAAAAACCCACAAGGAATCATCCGACATGCAAAGAAAACCGACATGCAAACCCTAAAATGGCCTCCGAAGGCGGAACTCGGAAGTCGTTATCTCACTTTGCATGTTATATCATTGCGAAGGTCTCAAAAACCGAAGGAAACTCCGGACATCGTTCAAAACTACGCATCTAAGCCCTGAAATCTGCTCCGGAAGTTGAACTGCTAAAAATAGTAAGTTGTCGATTTCAGCTCAAATTTTGCACGAGCAGCTTGATGTGTTGAATGCAGTGTGACTGTTAAAACTCCGAAAGTGTCGAGAAAATGTTCTAAATTTCACACTTACTAAAAATAGTAAGTAGCCGGATTCTGATGAAATTTTAGTGGAAGCCTGCTGGAAGCACACTGACCTCAATGTTAGTCTCTGTTTTCAATTTATTCACCTTGCTTCGACCTCGGACTGGCCGGGAAAGTACAAACCCTAATTTTCAGACTTAACCAAATTTATGTTTAAACTCAAAGGCGGAGAAATCCCCGGAAAGGCAGATACCAGAGAAGAGACGGAAAGAGAGAGAGAGCGACCAAAAACCAAGCCAAAAGACCAGAATGGAGCAAAAATTAGGGGGTCCCCATCTTGAATGGGGCGATGTGTGAAAAGGTCACAACAGGACCTAACAAAACATTATTCAGCAATATTCTGAGCATAAGCATACATCTCTGTTATATCATCTGGAGATTGAACTACAGGTCAGATTGTAATTGCAAGTCTTGTTTTGAGTTTATGCAATATTTAATGGAAAGATTATATGTGTTTTAGCCTAGATATTGAATGCACATAATCAGTTGGGTGAAAGTGGTTGTGGAATCATATCGAAGTCTCAAAATAGGATTTGCAAACACTGAGAGTCTAGTGTTAATTATTGATTTACTTTTTGAGATAGTAAGCTTAGTCCTACATGCATTGGCAAACATTAATCTAGTATCACAAAATTATAGTAATCTGAAAGGACTCATTGGCATTCTAGAACTATTGCATAATCTGCTAGTTGACTCGAACGTTCATGTGATAAGTTTGGAGTATAATTTGCTATTGTCATAATATATCTGGGCATAGATTACAGACATAGGCATAGATCACAACTTCATTTAGTCCAAAGTGTTTGACTAAATGCCTAGGAGCTTAATTAGTTAATTGAAAAAATTATTTGCAATTTGAGGTAGATTATTACATATGCAAATGATTTGTCTGCTACTAAACCTTGCGGAGAGTTGTTGCTAAACCAACCATTTACAAAAACAAACCATTTACAACCCGTTCCAATGCATTTGATTGATTCCAATGTCTTTTCCCACAAAAACCGGTACCAATGGGTTCTTCCGCATTTGCGAGAACTTCGAGGTCATTTGGTTTGCGAGAATTACTTCTTCATCTACTTCTTCAAGAATTCCCTAACCATTTGGAGTATGCAAGCTTTTCATGGCCATCTAAAATTTGCGGATAGAAACATGTGCATTGAACATTTAAAGGTTTCATCAACCGGTTCAAATGAATATTTTTGGTGATGACATTAGCATGATGTAAGTTGACTTCAGTTGGATGATGACATCACCATGTATGGCTTGTGGGGTTTTTCCATCCAACTAAACCTGAAACAAGAATTCTTGTTTGAACTTGTTGTTTGAGGATCTTCCACTTGCTACCGGAATGTGAAACTTCCACTTGCTACTGATCTGCGGGACTTCCTCTTCCTGCAGAACTTCCACTTCCTACTAGCTTGTGGACGTTTATTGGTCATCTGCATCTGCAGACTTTCAGCTTGTTGTTGCTTTTGCAAATTTTTCAGCTTCTTGTCTCTGCAAACTTTCCACTTGTAACTATCTTTTCAGACTTGCAACCTCTTATTGTGCTCAAAGTTTTTGCAACAAATTGGTTGTTGTAACAGCCATGATATGATTCGATTCGACTTCCTTGGCCACCAATGGATATAAGGGAAATGTTGTCTTCATTTTTGTGGGGCCTTTTGGGAAGGAGTAGGGGAAACAAGGCCAATTTGTAAATGGTTAATGGTGATGACATGATGTAGGTTCTGTAAGCTCTGTAGAACCCTATGTCATGAAATTATGTTAAGAAATAAAGCATGTTTGTTGAATCTATATGTGTGGAGGTGTCTTTAGGCTGTATGATTGGGTCGCCTAATGAGAACCCCTAGTCATGAATGCATCACTTGAAATATGCCAACCAATTTTTTTCTTGAATTATCATAACACAAGCCAACACTACGCCAATGGATTAGCATTAGCATCAAAATTGAAATCAAAGCTTGAAAGAACTCAATGCCAAGAATGCACACTCAATCCCAAGGAAGGATAGGTGTTGTCATATGGCGAAGAAATTAAAGAACAATACTTGAAATGAAACAAACTCAACGTCAAGAATGTGCACTCAAGATCCCACTGAGGGCGAGGTGCTAACATATGACAGAGTTATTAATTGAAAACTAAAACAAATAGGCGGATAACCAGCCATGAAGAAATCCACTCAACCACTTAAATAGTGGGGAGAAGAAAACAACATAATCCAGACTAATTCCTCCGTTGCGGCGGGCATCCACTAAACAGTGGGAATTCTCCACTTAACAGTGGGTGATAGAAAGTAAATACAAATCAGATTCCTCCACACTGGCGGTAAACCATCCAGGGGTTATGATATTTGCATTAAAGATCACAAGTAAATGCAGTAAATAAATGGTTGGATTAATACTACTAATTCTCAACCTTACAATTAAGAAAAACTGCAAATTACAAGTGTTACAATAGAAGAATGAATGCAAATATGTGAAGGATGAATTTAGCTAGTTTATATAACTCTCAAAGACTGAAATTGAAGCCAAATTCTGAACTTATTGAAGTCTGATAATAAAAACCAGCAAACTGAAACTGTAAACCAGCAACTTGTAAAACAATGAAATGCTCATAACTCTTTCAATATACTTCTGAATTGAATGAAACGAAATGCAAAGTCTCTTTGGAGGATAGGCGCCCAAACTCAAACCACAAAACTGCATCAATACTAAAGATATTATTTTGCACGAATCCCAAAGCACTCTCAAGATGGTACGGCCCTCAAGAGGGGCGATTTCTCTTGCTAAAAATCAAATACTTGGAATTAAATTATGAAATTCTCCAGATATGGTCGCCATTAGCATAGAATTGCAAGGATCAAATACCCATAACCAAAATAAATTCACATCAAAAGCTGTAAATGAAAAACACCTTCAGCTGTGTATACACCAGCAACATTAAAACTGAAATTCTCACCAAAATTCACCAACTTTGAAGCACAATCTGCTAGTCTGATTGAGAAGCAGCAATAAGACCAACTAGGTGTTGTCTTTCAAACACGAAATTGGATTGGAACTAGGAGGTAAGCATCCCTCGAAGTATTAAACAAGTTGTCATTTTGACAACATAACAATAGCATAAACATTGGATGATAAAAGCTGGAGCAAAACTTCTCTTTTATACAAAAAGAGGTGACTTTTCAAATTCCCAAAACTCCTCCAAGAATGGGATGCCAAAAGTCCCCTTTTTAAATATTTTAAAATTCAAAATATTAAATCCTCCTTTAGAATGGCGTCCACTTCAAGGCACAAGAAAACTTTATTAAATATTTAATATCTCCTTCATGAGGGCGTCCCCGTCATGGCCACCTTTTAAACACAACTTAAAGTTAATGAACTAGGCCAAGGGGTCAACTTGAAATTAAAACATTAATGCCTTGAAATATATTATTTCACCAAAATAATGCTTTTTAAAGCCAAAATCAAACCCAAGCAACTGCTCCAACTGAAAATGACTTAATGAAGGCTGACAACTGAACCACTGCCAAAATTAGTATTTACTAAAAATAGTAAATACCTAGAAATGCCACAAACCTCCAAGCAAGGAAACCCTAATTTCACTTCTGATCAACCTACGGATTTCCGGAAATAGGCTATCAGTCAAAGAAGAGCGTATGGCCAAAATGGGGACATTACATCACTATTCAGCTTCATTCTAGGTTGTATACTAAATGCTAATAAATATTTATAATTTTTCAACTTTTATTTCACAATTGATTATTGGAGGTTATTGGTATATTGTTGCTGCTAATAATTACAAGAGTTTAAATTCAATTGATTATTGATTTTCTTGTAATTTTATGTGAGGTTTATTGTTATAAATAATATAAGGTTTGTAGTTGATTTCAGTATTATAAGTCTAGAAGACTATGCTGCCATGATTTAGAAAATCAATTTCATTTCCAACATTAATAAATATTGATGAAGATTTGTGCAATTATCTGCTAAATTTAGAATTTTGTTCTAGATGAGTTGCCACCAAAACTAGTTTCAATCATTTTTTTATTATCACATTATAATTAATTTGAAGGGCTTGCCACCAGCATAAGCACATCTTTACTTCTAGATTTTGCAATAGTTTGCAATATTCAGTTCTACAGCTTGTCACCAACAAGCATATTAATAAAATATTATTCCAATCTTTTCACCATATTCTTTCACCTTGGCCACAATAGGATCTCGCTGACTAAAAGATGCTAGGGTTTCCATGCTTTTGGTCTTTGTGAAATAGTATAAGTAAAATAAAATCAGTTTGGCACATTACAAAACTTCCTATAATAAAGACTATCATTATCTGCATTATATGTTCCTTTTATTTACAATGTGGACAATGATTTTCTAAGGTGATTCACAATCATGTTGAATAGATTTAAAAGTGTATGTTTTTGGACTCACTTTGAACAACAAGATGAAACACTCTTCAACTCAAGGAAAATGATTTTTTTTTAAATTTTGGATTGAAAATAAATCCCACAACTACATGCTTGCATCGTTCAACTAAAAGAACAATTGAACAAAACAAGTATACAAATGACTGAATAGGTTTAACCATGCAAACAAATGCTTCAATAAATTAATTAAAGGGATTAGTACAAAGCCACAATCTCCAACTTTGAATTGACATGCAACATAAAACTTCCAAATTTGGTAGAAGCAATTTAATCTACCTCAATACACATAACAAAATAATTGTAATGTCCTTAACCAAAAATAAATGAATAAATTCAGATCTGAAATTAGATTTCAAATATTAAGCCAATATCACCCAAAATCGCCAATACTACTCAACTAGTCTTGCATAAAGAGGACAACAAATTCATGAACCTTCCAAGGAGCACTATTCAAATTATTTTTCTGATATTCAACAACAAATAATCAGGTTTTAGATCTGATCTACAACATTAGCAATTGATTTTACTCTTTTCTCAAAAAATCTCAACAAACCCACAAAGTTGCTGAAGTTTGACTACCCGATTTGCTCCAAACTTCACTGAAAGAACACCAAACCAAATGAAACTATATGGAAAACCAAAGAAATGAATTTTCTGATATATTTCAGAATACAACAGGTCTGAAAATCATATTTTCATCATCAAACCAAACTTTAGCTTCACACACCAATTCTCTTCACACATATCACCAAACTATGCCAAAATAACACTACCCGATCTTCTCACAACTTCACCCAACTGAAAACACATGCTTATCAAATGAAAATAACAGAAAATAGGACTGATTACAGACTCTATAACAGTAGAATACTGCTGTAAAACTATCTCAAATTCCACACAACATAAAATAGCAAAAATATGCTTGAAAAGCACACAAAACTATATCCGAAGCACACCCGAACACTGAAAAAGACACAATAAACAATCCACCATGATTCTTTCAGCCCAATTCCAATCTATGAATGAGAATGCCTCTGCAATCAAAGGGTTTCCATCCTTTGATCACCCAATGTTCATGGGTTTTCGTTCACAAACATTCATCTTCAATGGGTTTTCGTCCACCGAAGAGGTCTCCTGCAAATCTGCAAGTGAGAAAAGAGAATAAAATATCATCAACAACTTTCCAAACAACCCGAGCATAATATTTGTATCCGTCAAGACAATTTTGGCTCCAAAAATCAATGCCCAAGAGGAAAAGATGACCATTGATATTCCACCTATTGAGTTTCCTTCCATTTGTAACAAGTTCTTTTCTATTTTTTTGAGTTTCCTTCTTCAAAACCACCAAGGCACAATTCCCAACGACCAAAGGGGCCTCATAAACATTAATTTTAATATTTAATTATCCTCTTGACATTAGAAATATATAGACAATATTAAATATTAAACTAATCCTTCTTTTGGCGCTCACCCAATTAACCCACAGAGGCATAAAATGAGTTAATTTTTGGCAAAAGCCAATTAAAAACAAAAAGGAACATGACAAGTCCACCCTCCCAAAATTGCTTGTCCCCAAGCAATTATAAACATATATCTCCATGATCTTAATGCAACAATGATTTTTCATGAAAAACTGAGTACCAAACCTTGATCATGTTCTAGTGTTGTGTACCATCTTTTGCCAAGGGACACTGTGCAAATTTGCAAACTCAAATTCTTGTGTGACATTGTCATGAAACAAACAAGGATACACCTACAAAGCTTTTACACATTCATTCCAATTCCAAATCTAAGCCACATCTTCCCAAAAAATTTGTAAGCTTACCAAATGCAATTGCATCCATCTTCCTTCCTTTCACAACTTGCTTTTCTAGGTGTGTATATACTCTAGCATGAGAGAAGTATAACCTGAAACTCCTCCAACTCTTTCCAATGATATGTATCTGATTTTTTCTACCTTTAGGAATATTATAAGAGTCAATGTACTCTCCCATACAGCAAATATGAAGTTTTGAAATAATCACTTCTTTAACCTCCACAGTGCTAAAATATACATTGCAGAAATGTACAACAGTAGGCCCATACTTAACCTCAAATTGTGATATGTTACTTACAAATTCATGGATTGATATATAACAGCAAAAATTCAATATAAGAGTGGAAAATAGCTCCATACAACAGCAACATATACTCCTCTCAACTCTGAATATTGACCCTGTAAATTTTCTTGGATCTCTAACTAGTGATGCACTATCATCCGGAAAATTGTTCCAAAGACTCCTAAAGTCCATGATAGTATTAAAATTATGATTTTTGCAACATGATGGACTGTGATAATATTGATGACGTCCTCTACAATATCCAACACATTTTCTGAAATCAAATCTTTCATTTATCTCTATACTGCTGAATTTCATATTGCAGAAATACTCATCACTTAGCCCATCCTTCACTTAAACTTGAAAAAAATTAATTTCAGTTGCATGGAATGATTTTAAATAGTAGGGGAATAATGGAGAAACAACAAAAATCAATCTACAACAACAGCAAATCCCACATACTAAATCTGCAAGCATGATCTCATGAAATGAAAGGATTACCTCTTCAATCTTTTTCAAAACTTCTTGTGTAGCATTCCCATGCTTTCTTGTAACACACATGAATTTTCTAAAGGATATGAAATCAGCCTTCCATGTACATTTTTTTTCCACAAACTCATTTTTTTGGAATGCATTCTCAATTTTAGGGGAATCCTTTCTCCAAAAGATACATTTGAAGCCAACTAGGACCATGTGAAATTGCTTACCTGAGTTTTGAATGGCTCCATTACTATAGGCACATGAGAAGTGACATTCTTTGGATCCTTGAATTTGAATCATAGGCTGCAACCATTGAACCATATGATTTTTCACTTCATTTTCCTTATGCCTTTGTTTATTCAATATGAATTGCCCTATATAAGTTGCTAATATTGCAAGCTGAGATTCATCATTAGCAACTAATGTAGACCCCTTTTATGACCATTCTTTTTAACATAATCATCTTGGAGCTCTCCCTCATGATCACATAGGTCAACAAGTGTTAAGGAAAAATATGCAATGTAACCCATAACAAACTCGAAAACATAGAGTACTCTTCTATCATCAATAGAAACTCCATTTCTTATAACAATCAACCTTTTGTTCTGAATTTGGACGAAGCCATAACTTTGCATTATTGAAGCCCAAACACTTCCACATCTACATCATATCCTTCCATAAATGGATGTGAGAAATCTGAAATTAAAATAAGATATGAATTTGTTACCTTCATTGGATCATCAATTACTTCTTGAATTTCATTTGCCTTTATGACTGAAGTACCATTACTATGATCTAAGTATGATAACTTTGCAACCTTCTTCATGCTAAAAACAATGAAGAAACCCTTTGAAATCTTATCCTTCTTGTAAACTCCTCCATATATCCAATGGAAGAAAACTTGTATGGGGCTTGATCCTAAAAGTACCATGCCATGCTGATTTGAAGGCTTCCATAGATCAAAATTAAGCCTAGTTTGCATATTGGAAGAAATAATGATTTGCATGTTATCCTTCACTGCAAAACCTGCTGCCCAAGAATCTTGTCCCATGAAAGAAGACCTCTTAGCCATGACGATCTTCAAAGTTTCCATGGAATCTCCTTTAAGAATAACTTCTTTCACTTCAAGTGTAAACTTAATCTCCTTGGATTCATAAATCTGCAATAACTCACCAAAGGAATACAACTATCCTACATCCATATTCATATCACTTTTTTCAACATACAAATAATCACATACCTTATGCTTTGAAATTTTTGTCTTCCTTAGTGGTTTTTCTAAAAGGAAGGTGCATTCACCCCCATGCCTCCATTGCTTTTCTTTACAAGTCAAAGATTTTGAACTACAAAACACATCTGCAACCTTGAAATTGAACTTGTCAAGAATTTCATCCTTCGTATTCTTCCAAATATCTTCTTTTTGTGAGTCTGCCATTAAAACACTAGGATCTCATATGCGAAAATAATCTTGAGCTTAAAACAAAAATTCTACATTCCCTTTGCTACAAGTTGTATCCATTACTCTATAACCACTTTTAACATGCTTTCCATCATGACAACAATTTTGTAGTGACATAGTAAGAAACAAATCTGAAATATTTTCATACCTTGGGCTGCAAATGAAATGCTCATCCACATTTTCCAAATGATATTTCATTGAGATATGCTCAATAACACCATTTATAAGGCTCAAAGCTCCTAAATTAGAGCTAACCAAAATATTCTTCTCAAAAGCATACCCATCCACACAACTACTCTACAAATCAAACAATGGCTTACCAAATGGAAGTTCAGAAGACAATGTATGTATTGATGCAACTTCCTTTATCTTGTGCTCTCTACGTCTAACAAGTGACGTCTTTTCCTCTTTGTTTTCATTGACTTTAACAAATAAAGGTTCCCTTTCCTCACCTTGCATAGCAGATTTATTCCAATTTTGCACAATGATATCCTTCTTTTCATCATCTACAATATTAATGGGTGTTTCTTTATCATCATTAGAATCCATTGAAACTACTTCCTCAATTCTTGAGGCTTCACATTCAACATATAATAATGATTTTTCATTGAATTCATTAAAGACAGCTTTTTCTTGATGTGAAAGATCAAATGAAAAATATTTTTCAATTAAAATTTATTTACCTTCAACCTCTATCACCTTGGGCACTTCCTCTTTGAAGAATAATTTTGACTCTTAGCCCTTGATCTCCTTGATTTCATCAATACTTTCAGATTGTTTGTTTGTCCCTTCTTGTTCTTGCTCTAGTTCTTCCTCCCTTCTAGCCCATAGAAACAACTCCTAAAATGATTCTTTAGTCCTAAAATCTTCAGAAAAACTCTGGAACTCCTCAAAGAATCTGACGATTTGTTCATCTTGGGGCATAGTTCTTCTTGTACATTTCATCCATTTTTTGAAATGTTATGCATTTTTTTAAACTTTCAGGAAAACTTTGATATTCTCTATACCATTCGGATATTCTTTTTGCATTGTCATTTTGTCTCGCTCTCTTAAACATTGATTCAAGGAGACCCATGATTCACATCAACAACTTAATTTACCCTACAGGTTGGCAAGATCATGCTTTGATACCACTATAATGTCCTCAACCAAAAATAAATGAATAAATTCAGATCTGAAATTAGATTTGCAAATATTATGCTAATATCACCTAAAATCACCAATACTGCTCAACTAGTCTTGCATAAAGAGGACAACAAATTCATGAACCTTCCAAGGAGCACCATTCAAAAAAAAATTCTGATATTAAACAACAAATCATCAGGTCTTAGATCTGATCTACAACATCAGCAATTGATTTTACTCTTTTCTCAAAAAATCTCAACAAACCCACAAACTATGATGAAACTAGACTACCCAATTTGCTCCAAACTTCACTGAAAGAACACCAAACCAAATGAAACTTTATGGAAAACCAAAGAAATGAATTTTCTGATATATTTCAGCATACAAGTCTGAAAATCATATTTTCATCATCAAATCAAACTTTAGCTTCACACACCAATTCTCTTCACATATATCACCAAACTATGCCAAAATAACACTACCCGATCTTCTCATTTCACCCAATTGAAAATATATGCTTATCAAATGAAAATAACAGAAAATAGGACTAATTACAGACTCTATAACAGCAACATACTACTATAACACTATCTCAAATTCCATAAAACATAAAATAGAAAAACTATGCTTGAAAAGCACACAAAACTACATCCGAAGCACACTCGAACACTGAAAAGATACAATAAACAATCCACCATGATCCTTTCAGCCCAATTGCAATCTCTGAATGAGAATGCCTTTGCAATCAAAGGGTTTCCATCCTCTGATCACCCAATGTTTATGGGCTTTTCTCCACAAACATTCTTCTTCAATGGGTTTTCGTCCACCGAAGAGGTCTCTTGCAAATCTGCAAGTGAGAAAAGAGAATAAAATATCATCAACAACTTTCCAAACAACCCAAGCATAATATTTGTATCCATCAAGAGGATTTTGGCTCCAAAAATCAATGCCCAAGAGGAAAAGATAACCATTGATATTCCACATGTTGAGTTTCCCTCCATTTGTAATGGTTCTTTTCTAGTCTTTTGAGTTGCCTTCTCTAAAACCACCAAGGCACAATTCCCAATGACCAAAGGGGCCTCATAACCATTAATTTTAATATTTAGTTATCCTCTTGATATTAGAAATATATGGACAATATTAAATATTAAACTAATCCTTCTTTTGGTGCTCACCCAATTAACTTGCAGAGGCATAAAATGAGTTAATTTTTGCCAAAATCCAATTAGAAACAAAAAACGGGACATGACAATAAGTCAATAGTAATTTAAAAGTCATAACAAGCAAAATAAATTTTACTAAACAAACACGAAATTCCAAATTAATAATAACACTACATAGCAATTTTAAACATATGCAAGCTTGATAATTATCATTCTTAATCTAAATGCCAATGGAACTTATTTGTATTGTTTATAAAGCAATGCAAGAAAATAAATTAAGGAAATTAACTAGGCTTCTCGTCTAGGAATAGCTTCATTGCATGAATGCAAACTTTATTGCAATTCATCTTATCTACTAATAATAAAACCAAAACATACAACTATCAATAAGATTGATAGTACAAATCATTAAAAACTATCACTTTATGCTCATGTAATGTCCCCTTCTCATCAGTGATCAGCTCAATTGCTCATCAGCCTATTCCGAAGGCCCGTAGGCTCGTTGAGGTAAATTTAGGGTTTCCTTGCTTGGAGGTTTGAGGCATTTCTGGGTGTTTACTATTTATAGTAAATACTATTTTTGGCAGTGGTCCTGTTGGCAATGCTTCAGTATGTTTCTATTCTTGTTGGAGCAGTTGGTATTTTTGGTGCACCTTTCAAAATGCAGTATATGTTGGCATTTTTTAATACAAGGCAATTGATGTTTTGTTTCTTTGTTGACCCCTTGGCCTAGAGAGATAACTTTAAGTTATGTTTAAAAGAGGGGCATGGAGAGGGACGCCTTCATAAAGGTGTTTTTTTAATATTTTCATTAAAGTATTTTATTGCCTTGAAATGGGATGCCACCCTTGAGGGGATTTGATAATTTTTATAATTTGAAAAATTGTAAAGTGGGTTTCAACGTTCTTGGTTGGGAAATTGAAGAGACATCTCTTTTTCTATAAAAGAGAGTTCAGCTCCAGCATTTGGTATCCATGAAATTATGCTAAAGTTATGCTGTCGAAATGACATTATGATTATTTCTTCGAGGGATGCTTACCTCTTAGATTCCAATCAATTTCGTGTTTGAGAGACAACACCTAATTGGTTTCTATTCCTGCTTCTCATTCAGACTAGTAGATTGAGCCTTATAATTGAAGTTTTTGATGATATTTCCAGTTTTGAAGTTGCTGATACAGTCATGGCTGAAAATCGATTTCACTTGCAGCTCTTATGGTGATTTTAATTTGGAGATGGGTATTTGATCATTGGTTTTCTTTTCCTTGGGCGACCCTATATAGAAGTTTGCAGATTTTATTATGTTCTTTCTGATTTTTGAGAAGCAAATCGCCCCTCTTGAAGGCCGTACCATTCATGGGAGCTTTGGGATTCGTGCAAGAAATATGCATTGAGTTTTGATGCTGATTTATGATCTGATTTTGATCGCCAACCTCCTAAAAGGCTTCTGCAAAAGACTTCACTCAATTCAAAGGTATATTGAATGAGTTATGAACATTTCATTGGTTTCACAGTTGCTGATTTACACTTTCAGTTTGCTGGGTTTGATTGTTTGAAGTTAAGTTTTAGCCTTCAGTTTCCAGTATTTGAGTATTGAAACATTGAGAGAATTCTTCTTTACATATTAGAATTGTTTGCAATCACTGTAATACTGGTAATTTGCAGAATTCTTAATTGTAAGGTTGAGCATTAGTAGTACTAATCCAACCAGTTGTTTTGGCTGCAATTACTTGTAATTTTCTAAGCAAACATTAATTACCCCTGGATGGTTTACCGCCAGTGTGGAGAATTGAACTTGTATCTCTCTTTGTACCCACTATCAAGTGGTGAATCCCCACTCCTAAGTGGATGCCCGCCGCAGTGGAAGAATTAGTTAGTTTGAGTTGTATGGCTAGTTATCCGCCTAGTTATTTTAGTTTCTAATAATTACTCTGTCATATGTTAGCACCTCGCCCTCACTAGGATCTTGAGTGCACATTCTTGGCGTTGAGTTTTATCTTCAGTTTCAGTTGCATTCTATTTTTGTATCAAGTTTGGATCCTAGGGGTCCTCTGACCATATGCCCGCCCCTCTTCCTTAAGTGGTTTTAGAGCGCATTCTTGGTTAGAGTTGCTTTGATAGTGTTTTGGATTTGGCGCTAACGCTAATTAAGTTGGCCAAGTGTTGGTGATTGTGTAAAACTGTGGCAAAAAAAATTGGCTAGCATATTTCAGATCACATCTCTCAAATGACAAGAGAATGAAAGATAAATGATCTAAAAATAGCTAACTCTTCAAAAAGCTTCTTGTACTGAAAACAATGACTACTAAAAATAGCAAGTCCCAAAATATTCTCTTTTCTTTGAAAAGAATGACTACTAAAAATATTGCAAGCCATTTTTAGCACAAGCTAAAACTAGACTTCTCAAAAAAATCATCAAACTAAAAATAGTATAGTTTATAAATAGTGCTAGCTGAAAATAACATAGTCGACAAATAGTGCTAGACTCTTTGCCAGAACCCAGAGAACACCAATATAAGACACATTCTAGATTTGCAAGATCTGAAACAGAACAGCAGAGAATTGCAGAGCAGAAACATTTCTCCTAGTCCACAGAAAACTAACTCTGCCAAAACGGTTCACACACCAGTGAACACAACTTTCACATTCCATCAACCCAAAAGCTACAAATTAGGAGATATCACCATCAGCAAACCTTCAGATCCACACAAGCATAGGATCAACACAGGAGAAACGCGAAGCACATACCAGAGCACATTCTGAACACATTCATAACTCTGACTTCTCTCTTTATTAATTTTCTCAAAAGCACTTGGAAACTCATCAATTTAGCACATCTACAACATCATAAATATAGCTCCATGTACTGACAACATTTCAACAACATCTCAACTATACATACACAATCTGCAACATACTGAATTGTGTTGACATCAATGACAATATTAATGACAACACCACCAAACTTGCTCATACTTGCAACACGCTCTTATGTGTCTGATAGCCTATTTCCAAAAGCTCGTAGGCCAATCAGAAGCTGAAATTAGTATTTCCACTTTTAGAGGAGGTTTTGAAGGCTTGCATGCAAGATTTTTTTATGCATGTCTAGTGGAGCTTTCTGGGTTTTTGAAGAGCTTTGAGATGTGGTAACATGCATGATAAGATAATGACTTGCATTTTTGGTTGTTTCCTTGGCAGTTTTGGAGGCTTGCATGTTGGAGTTTTATAGTTTTTATTTTGGATTCCTTCTAAGTTTTCGGAGAGCTTCGTGATGGTGTGACATGCAACAAAATCAGAGAACTTTTTCGAACTTACTATTTTTAGTAAGTTGCGAAGGCTGCCCGGTTTGTGCTCAAAATGAGTTTGGAACTTACTATTTTTAGCAGTATGCTATTTTTAGTAAGTACTATTTTTGGTAGCAGTTCAGTGCAGTGGCTATTTCTAGCAGGTCAACTTGAGCAGTTGGTCATTCTAGCATTCTCGGAATAATTTTTGGCAGGTCAGAGCTTGTGTTGAGCGTTCTCTTATGAAGGTAAAATATTTTAATACTTTGGTGAAATTTTGGCTAAGGCTTGGAGGACGATTTAATTGAAGAAATAATAAAGTCATATTTTGATATATTTCATTTGGACGCCTAACCTTAGAGGAGATATTGAAGAATATAAGGTTTGGTTTTTATTAAAATCACTTAAGTCTACCTTGGATGCCTTTTGGGGGATATAATTGCATTTTCATTAGGTTTTTCACTAAGGGGGAATTGGACGCCCACTTTAAAGATATACTTACTTTTTATAAAGTAATTCTCCTCTCTTGCTTGGGACGACTTGGTCAAGGAGTCAACATGTAATTCAAATGCTATAAAATAAAAGGTGAATGGAGTTTCATTTGGGCGTCCCTTTGGGAGGGAAAAGTGATTTTGAAATTGAGGAGAAAAAAGGTTATAAATAAGAGTGTTGGGCTCTTCATTGGATCATCCATTGTTGCTTATTGTAATGTTATGCTACTGAAATTGTTTCAGGCTTTGGCTTCGAGGAATGCATACCTTCTAGAAAGTATCTAGTTTCGTGTTTGAAAGATAACACCTAGCTGATTATGAGACTGCTTCTCATTCAGAGATTGCAAATTGAGCATCATAGCTGAAGTTATTTTATGATATTTACAGATTTGTTGTTGCTAGTTCAAGCATAGTTGAAGCAGATTTTCAATCATAGCTCCTTGCACAATTTTTGTTTGGTTTTGGGTGTTTGCTCTACCCTAGGCGCCACTTCTTGCAAGTTTTCAAATTTTTTGGAGTATTGGATTTTATCTTGCTGGTCGCGCTTTCTTGGAGGCTATACCTTGCCTGCCATTGCACTGGGAAGCATGCATTAAATGTTTGAGGTTGTTTGTTGTTGTTTGTGGGCTTGAGCTTGGTCGCCTACCTCCTAGGAGTCATCTACATTCAGTTTCACATCATTCGGATAAGTATTGGCAAAGTCACGAGCATAAGGGTGAAATCTCCACTTGCTGGTTTGAGTTTTCAGTTTGCTACAATTTAATATCAAACCTGATATTTCAGTCATTTTGGCCATATTTCTTATGCCGGTTAGCTTGTACTTGTTTGGAGTTCATTTCCTGACATTTTGGAGTGCTTTAGATAGCTATATCTCATTGTAATTTGCAGGTTATACTCATCGTAAGGTTGAAATCAGTAGTACTGATTCAGTCTCTTATATTTCTGCATTTTACTTTGTATTTCCCACTCATAGTGGAAGGGATAGGCCTCGCCATCCATGCTCTTTATTTGTAATTCCCACTCTTAGTGGAAGAGACTGGCCTCGCCATCTTACTTTCAGCATTTACTTTTTGTACTGCCCGTTGAACAAGAAGAAGTGGTCAACAAGCCGCCCATTACTTTACTTTCATGCACTTTGTAATCCTCATAATGTTGATCGGCTGAGCCGTCAATCTACTCCCACTAAATAAGTGGTTGAGTTGCATAATCATTGTATTTCCAGCACTTTTAGTTATTTAGCTAACAATTCCCGGCGCCATATGCTCACACCTCGCCCGTCATTGGGATCTTGGTGTACATTCTTGGTGTAGGGTTACATTTCAAAGCTGGTTTTGGTTTTGCTAACGCTAATAGGTTAAGTTGTTGATGTGAAAATTTGAAAAAAAATGTAAGAGGGTTATTTCAAACATACAATCCTCAAAGCACTACAGTGGTTTGCATTTTGTATACCCAAGAAATGGAGTATTAAAGGTTAGGACGGTGCAAAAAGCCTAACATTGTGCACTCACAATTGAAACGAATTTTAAACGTAATGGATGGAAAGAAATTGCTGCAACAAAGAAGGAACACCAAAGTGAGACAATATAGGCTCCTAATTTGACAACAAGTTGCTAAACTGTAATTCCTAGCATCAGAAGAATTAAAAGTTTAAAACAAACTAAGTGAGCCATGACACTCAATCTGGCAATCTCAATGAATTTTTATTGTTCTCTTACTTTGTTATGTTTTCTAATCAACTCATTGCTCTTCTAATTTCTTTTATATCATAATGAGTTGGTTGTGTTGAGTTCATAATCTAATCAATGAGTTGAGTTAAATTTTGATGATATGGGGGTCACAGGGAGAATAAGGTAACCTAATTTAATATGGGTTTCATCAATTTTCATTTCAAGTTCACTTTACACTAGAGAAATTTGAATACTTCTCTATTTTATAGTGCCATTCTCATCAAGGGAGTTATAGGATACATCTATTCAGTAAGAATTTAGAGATTGTGATAAAATTAAGTAGGTAAAAATATTTTATGCTTTAAATTGAATGGAGATTAAAAAGTGCAAAACTTGAACTACAGCTTAGCAGTTTAGTAGGAAGCACCAATATTGCAGCTTCTAGTTCTTCAAACAGAGTGAAGTGTAACACCCACTGTGGTTTGAATAAAGATTTTTTCTTACAAGATTTGCATTTCATCTGTTTCTCATCAATATTTGATATCACATCCTAGCACTACTATGTACAGAGGACTTCCAAGAATTACCCATAAATGTTGCTACCGTTGAAAGATACTTGATGTCTAGGCATGCACTTTGTGAATCCAGTGTTCTCTTGAGATAGGCATTGCATTCCTATTGACAACCAACCAAATCAATTACATATGAACTGAATTATAAAATTTGATAACACAACCAGTAGAAATCAGCAAACAATATTCTGAAATATTTAATGTGCTGACCTGCTCTGTGTTAATTGCAACTACTCGAGAGAACTCTTCTTGCCATAATTGATTCCCATGGGCATGAACATAATCCTGCATTGTGACAGCATGAATGTTACATGGTGTGTGATAATTGGCATGGCTTCATCAGAGGCAAAATCATTTATTCCCCCAAGAATCAATCTCCTTTTTGTGTGAATTTTAAATTTTATTTGCCAGTTTTATCAATAATGCATCACTATAAAGCTATAAAGCAGAAACATTGATTAACAATCCTAATAATCATAAAGACTCCAACAATGATGTCCAAAGGAACAGGAAGAATACTTGATATAACAATAAACTTATAGAACAGATACAAAGTGTTTGATATCAATTTTAATCTCAAAGCTATAATGTCATCCATAAGGTTATGCTATAATGTCACAGAATACTACAAAATATAAGATGCTGCCAAGACACTCATAATAACTAAGCACACAGAATAATTCAAGTTGTTAACCTATAGTTTTGAATCATATGGTTTGAACCTATATTGAAAGATTTGTCCAATGCAATTCAAACTCTAATAACATGATAATACGTTCAGCAATGCAGAGAAGATATCTCATATGCAATAAAGAATCATCTGCAATTGTTCATGACAATAAGAACTGGAGGAGCTACCTAAACAATGAGTATTCGGTAACTGTAAAGTACACAGACCCTTGTCACTCTTTCCATCTAAGAGGAAATTCGTATATGGGAAATATTTATGTACAATTATTTTTTAAGACTTCCATCCCAAGCTCATTTTCAAGACCGACAAAAAGAATTAATAGAAAATGCCCTATGACCTTTGAAATTGATATCTTTTAAGGGTTTTTGGATATAAGGGATATCAGAAACATAAACATAGTGTTAAAAGACTTGGACATGCCTTGGACTTGGCAAGCTGATTTTTGACTCAAACTCAAACTCTGTGCCTAGACTCGATGTAGACTCGGCAAAGACCTGGCAAATTGAAAAACCCATGAAATTCAAATATTTTTAAGGATTTAAAACTTGTTTCATGCACCTTTAATAAATAAACCTTAAAGACACAATAACATCATCAAATAGAAGCTACTTTGATCACATACACAAGTATACATCGATCACATAAGTATAAACGTGAATTTTAGCTAAAGGAAATTACATTTAGAATTTTAGATATATAAATATTGTCAAATGTACAAAAAACACATGGAATATGAAATCCATGGCATCAAAATTTCAAAACAAAAACTAGAAGTCTATGGCTCTGAGGAGCCTACATCACTCGGCCCTCCTACATGGGTGTCTAAGATATCTAGCTATGTCTTAGTGACACTCACACCAACATCCAAGGTGTCCACTCGTGCTCTATCCTCCTCTACCATGGCTACTACCTTTGCCTCTCTATCCATCTTCTCAACCCAATCAAAGGTGTTCATCACTAAAGATAGGACCTCAGCCTCATTCATCCAATCTAATTGTGGATCAACCTCATCTAGTCTGATGCGTGATAAGTCATTGCCTAAAATTTGTCTTTGGTGAAGATGAAGGTTGTAATGAACATAAACTAGATCATTCAACCTCTGCACTGCCAGTCTATTGTGATTCTTCAAGTGTATGTGCTCAAACATACTCCAATTGCGCTCACAACCTGAAACACTACATACTTGGTTCAATACTCAAACTACAATCCTCTGAAGATTTGGTACCTTAGCACCAAATCTTTCCCACCATGCATGTGAGATGAGAAAAAGGTAAAAAAATCAATCTCATTGTCCACCTTTAAATTTCAATATTTAATAATAATATTAAAAAAAAAAAAAGTTTCAATTTTTAAACTTAAATTATGCCTTTAATAGATTTTTACCTAGTTGCAATGTCAACTAAGTTGCCTTGCATATATCTCGTGCAAAAGATCTCCTTGTGCAAGTCTAAATATCTAAATCTCGGTTACTATTTGTGCTCCAACAGCAAATTCAGGCATCATCCGCTCTATGACTATGTAGACCCTACTCAAAACCTCCTCATCCGTCTTGAAATTAGGGAGAAATTGGAATGTTGGATTGAGGAAATAAGTAGTTGTGTGTAGAGGCTTGTGAAGTTGGAGGTTCCATTGTCTATCAATGATTTCCCAAATGGGGCGATACTTATCCTCAACTCCCACATAAATGGATCTAATGGCCTCCTTGGCCCTATCCATTCCCTCATATATGTAGCTCATTATAGGCTTCTCCCCATCAACAACTCATAGGAGGCCCTGAGGTTGAGGCAATGAACAACATAAGGAGTCCAGAATAATGATGGGTGCCTATACATGAGTAGTCTACCTACAACAACATAATTTTTTGCATTATCTATATCTACTTGCACCACATTCTCCTCACCCACCTCAACCAAGATTTCCTCCAAAGCTTCAAAAAGTAATTCAACATTTTTTATGTTTCTTGGAGCATCAATAGATTTTATAAACAATCTACCACCTAAAAAATAAAAACTAAAAAACTCAATGATTCAATAAAATATAAATTAAAAATCTTAATCACTAAATCAATGCATTTCAGGAAGTATAATCACCTCAGGAAGAAATAAGAAAATTTAACAATGTTTTCTTTCCTCTATCCGTCCAACCATCAATCATGGTGGAGCAACCCTTCTTCCTTCATATTTCTCATTGCTCGTCAATTGTGGCTTTCACATCAACCACCTTCTGAAACAAAGTGGGGCCCTTTATCTCCTTATCATTAGGGGCTTTTAACCCCGCCCAGTAAACAGTAATGGCATCCACCATGTTTTGCCAATAAAGAGACCAAACACAATAAATCAAATAAAATAAGTATTGTAAAATTGAGAGTTTAAATTTGAATTCGACAATACCTCTAAATATAAAAATTCAAGAGACAAAAAATCAAACTATATATTTTAAAACAAAACAAAAAAAGAATTACCTAGCTATGCGGAATGGAATGGTGCAATAGAACCAAAAGTCTACAATTGCACTTTTAGCTACATCATATTTATCTTTGTTCCAACCCATGCTCTCAAGTGATAGTTGGGAACCCGAATTAGTGCATGAAAAAGTATATGAATCTAACCTAGATGCACGAACTCTAGGCCCAATGCTAACATTGCCACTACCACTACCCATACCCGAAAAATGGATAAAATGGATGAATGGAAGAAGATTTGGTGTTCCACCCCTTTTGACAGAATGCTTACACACAATTTCAGGTCTGATTTTTGTTTGGGTCTGTATTTCTTCCTTTTTTTTGTTTTTGAGTTTGTTTGCCAATAATGCAAAAAAGGTACTAAAAAGCATATACATATAGTTGAGACTTCAAATAAACTAAGCTACTGAAATAACCTTGAGTAAATTGCTCAAATTAGAAGTCAAATATGATTTCGTCATTTCATGATAGGATACATACAATAGATAACTTACATCAAATTTAAAACTAAATACATCTTATACCATATTCTAACTTACAGCCATACAGCTCTGTGAGTAGTAACTTGCTATAGTGCCAAACCCCAATAAAATTCACACTTCTCTTGAAAGCCAAACTTCTCCCACCCAAATCCAGTATGGGAAGCTTCTTCTATCTAGGGCACCCCCTTTAGGTGAAGTTGCAGCCCCTTAGAAGAGGCGTTTTTTTTATTTATGCTGATGAAACCCTCATGAAATGGGACAGCTGGCTGTAGCTGCAAATTTCAGTCCCAAAATACTTCCCAAAGCGAACAGCTCCTGTGCAAACAAAGATGGAGTCTATGGCAGCAAAAACCACTCAGAAATTAGCTTGAATAACCTGCAAACAGCCCCTTATGTCACCAAATTTTGCATCCAAAAACTGACCAGCAACCTTAAGGTGGTGTTTCACACACTCAAGCAGCTCAAAAACGAAAAACCAAGCCCCCTCCAAGCTCACAAACTGCAGAAATCAGGAAACCCTAGTCTCCCTCTTCCTCCAAAGTCAAACTCAAATGTCAATGAAGTCAAAATAACCAAGCATGAAAAGGGTCAAACTTTTTCCTTCAAGATATATGTTTTTGCAAACAAAACACTATTCATTAAAGTGAACACTATTCACTTTAAATTATAAATTTTTTTCACTTTATAAATGAATAGTGCCAAACAAAAATAAAGTGACCCCGCATTTAAAAGACACATGATCCCTGAGCCAAAAAGGGTGAAATAAAAGATAATAACATAATTTAATCACATGCATCATGCCAACACCTTAATTCACCGTACCATTGAACTCCGGAGGTCAACACTGCATTTTGACAACCAAGTGACTGTCACAAAGGACCCTCTATCTAGAATCA
>VDFB02261156.1:0-76579 GCA_007258455.2 Sequoia sempervirens | reverse complement strand
AAATCCACAAGTAAACATAACATTTGATATTTCCTATGAGTCTTTTCATTTCTAAATTAATCTCAAGATCACCATATTTCCTTCCAAGCTCTATCAAGCTATCCAATGGCGAGAGCAACTTGTCTCCTTAAAACCCTATACATGACTGCCCTCTTCAATATTTTTCATTGGCTGCCATGTGCTTGATTACCAAGGTCATCTTCTTCATCTAGATTGTTTCCCTTACCATTGTAACATTGTTCTTTATAAGACAATATCTACACTTCTATAGACTGACTTCTAGAGCTCATGATGACTGTGATTATTGGCCTATGACTACCTTACTATTGTTTTCTTGACAAGACTTTTCACAATCTTAATAGATGATTTACTATGGTTTACCATAAGAGTTTCCTTGTTGACAGTGCTTGATTGCAGTTTATGTTAAGTTTCATACATATGGTTTAAGTCAAGCAATTCCAGAATTTTCACAACTTCAATTTTGGTCTATTTTCAGACCTGTAGATTGTAGCAGTGCAGCCAACTACAGTTGGGCTCACAACACTCTTATAATGAATTGAACTGAATTAGATTTACTCTAGAACCCAGTTGAGCAAGTAACAAATCTTTATCCTTGGAACATTTATGCTTTTATTATATTGTTTTAATTTACTATTTTTTGCCTCTATACATAGGTGTACCGTGTGAGAACTAACTGCTTGCACATCTTCAGACGAGGTAAAGCTCCTACTAGACTTAGAGAAGACATAAAATGTTAATATGTTAAAATGATGTAAACTATGTTGCCTTTGGAAAGGGCTATTGGAATTCTTCTCTGAACTACACATGGCCATCATAATTACCATCTCAAAGTTTTTCAGATGATGCCACCTCATGACTGATGGTCTTTGTTAGTTGATTTGTTGCCTGGTATTGCTGTTTGAAAATAACATCAAATTAATTTTTTGACAGTAACAAATCCACGGCTGTAGTTTAAGTTTGAATTTACACAAGCATGGAGATCACACCTAAGCAAAGGCTTGAAACATAGAAAGACAAGTGTTTGCTATTAGAACTGTGTATATTTTCTTATTCATCAGATTTTTTCATGTTTTATGAGTGAAAGCAATAGGGCTTGAAAATGTTTTTATTATCCAGTATATTTTTGCTCCTTTCTTGTTAACATAAACTTGTTATACATTTTAGTTAATAAAAAAACTTGAAATCGGGAGCATAGTGCTCTACATCAAACATTTGATCTGGACCCTTATCTTGTTTATGTAACTATTATGTAACTTCGGTGTTGTCAATCCTTATGCATGGAAAACTAAAGACAATTGATGAGGGTAACAATGAGAGTATAAGGACAGTCATGGGCTGTTAAAGACAGCGAATGAGTCATATATATTATATGCTTAGAGGAAAACTCTTTTCATTTTAAATGGCCAATGGCTAAAAGGTAAGGTAATGTCTTTGTGTCAGCCTTGACATTCTTCATGACTGTGATGTAATGTACAGTCCAAAAGATAATCTTCTTTAATGACTGCGATCTCATCAAGGTCCTTGATAGTTGAAGATGTTACACTATTTACTTGAAACATCTATAGCATCCAAGCCTTTTTTTCATTGGATTAATGTCTACAAAACCAAAATTGTGTCTTTGCAAAGTGAAGCAAGGTGATAAGAAAGGATACAGTGAAATTGAAGAGGAGGAAGAACATCAAGAGTTGATAATGACCACAAAGTGCAGTCACAGAGGAAAAATAATACAATGGAAGCATAAAGGCCAGTGATGTAAAGCATTTCATTAGTTTTCAGTTAATGGCACCATGAAGGTTGTACACAGTCATATCAAAGCATATGGTATATAATATGTATGTATATAAACTAGGAAGAGTAGTGATTACAAATTGGTATCTGAACATATCATATCATAGTAACATTACACTCAACAAACTTGCCATTAATCCCAAGTAATCATGACTCATTTCAAGTTTTCACAAGTTATTCAAGAAGTTAGGCCATCATAGAAAACTTTTGCAAACTATTTGAACATACCTTAAGCAATCTCAAGAGACACATAAAAAGTAGAATCTTAGAAAATTTACCTTTTGTACCCAAGAATGACTCCTCGTACATAGAGCCTAGAAAAAGAAATGTGCCAAAGAGTTAGAATCAAGATAAATTACCAACATGTTTCATTCAAAATTTTGAGCAGCTATTGTGAAAACATAAAATAAACATTGCATTTTGTACCAACAACTTGTTTACCTATTAATTAACTTAGGCTCCACCAGAGTTGTCATGCCGACTCCGAATTGAGCGACCCTCTGAGTGAGAATCATGCTCTAATGGATGCACCGACCCCTGAAGATAGTACAAGACATGTACACAATCTAATTACATTATGCCAAATTGGAATAATGTTAAATATTTATATACATGTGTATAAATTATATATATATATATACATGGGTACATGATTTAAAAACTCAAACTCACTTGTCCACTAGCATTAGTCACATCAACCAAATTACGCCTGCGTACATGGTCCATCCTCAGACTCGGTGTAACATGAGCTAACTCCCTCTACAATATATATATAACATAAATGTGTACATTAGGACTATCTACCATTTAAGTAAAACAAGTAATATTAAAGTTTAAACAAGTTTAAATTGTGCATGTGTGCTTACATACCTTCTCATGTCGGGTGAGTGCGAGGATCACTACCACGGCCTTCTCGTAGCTCAGGCACATCGGGTGAGTGCGGATCTCACGTGACCCTGGCCCCCTCCCGGGCGCCTCAGGTCTCCTTGGCCAAGCTCCGGTGACAGGGATTGACGGACTAACTGGGTGGGATAGCATGGATGACATTCTCCATGCCGACTGCTCACTAAAACCCGGCGATCCATACTGGCCCGGTCTTCAACTAAATCAGCCCATGGATGGCGTCTGAACACTCGTGGAAGGACTAGTAGGTGCCTAAGTCTCAATGATTTGAATGGTCATGGGTCGTTCGACAAATGTAGTCTTCCAAGTGATGAGAGGTGTGGGACACTTTGGATCCTAGATGCAGGCAGGCTCTACTCACATCCTCGGCCTCATTTACCAGGATCCCAGCTACGCGGGGAATGGGCATGGCCTCAATGGGTCATCTGGCCAAACAATGGAGCCATACTCTGCAGAGCTGTTTAGCATCTCCTTTGGATAACTCCTGTCTCTGAAATTTGGGACACCCATGTAGCATAAGGATCAATACCATCATCCAATGGTCTAGATCGTGCAGAATGACTCATCAAATATCTCCCCACACGATCAGTAGATATCGTAGATGCAGCAACAACTATATCACCAACACTGTCAATTGATTCCCTTTGGGAAGAAATGACAACTTGATCTGCAATAGGTGCTAGGGTTGGGGAGATAGCAGGCAATCTCTCCCCAACCAAATTCTGACAAGATTGAGGTTGTCGATTTGGTCGACGAAAAGCCTCCCTGTCAGCAACCCTACCACGCCCCTGACCATAATATTGTGGTAGGTCCAAGTAGTTGACGTTGAGGCCCAAATGAACCTCAGCATACAACTGTTGTGCAAAGTATAAAGGAATTTGGTCATTATTTGGATAACGACCAAATGCTGCAAGAAATCGTGGGTATATCAAAGGGGCCATCTGAGGATCAACACATCGAGTCACCTGATATCCCTTAACCTTGGATTTACCAACATAATATGGAAAACATTTTTCTTTGAGGGTATCTTTTGGTACTTGTAGCTGAACAACTGCAAGAGAAACCTCACCACTAATCTCGTGCTGCATCTCGGCAAGAATAGCTGCTATAGTGTCAGCAGAATAAGCATTTGTGGTGTGAAATTTCTGTATAATCTTCTTTAAGCTATTTAGAATTGACACACATGTATCCTTGTAAACCCCTGTGGTGGTGGGATCAGCTAGAATATGATCCAATTTATGGATCTCCTCGTCTATATAGGCAAATATACCCACAAGTGGTGGTTCTTGAGTTGCCATATTAGTCCCTGATTTGTCCAAAAAAATACATTACTTTAAACATCCTAGTGTTTAAATTTAAGTGAACAAATCACAATCAAATTTTACTTTAGTCCAACCAAATGGAGGTGAAGACCAATAGGTACATTTTATAATGATCTTCTTTCTATAACTAATTTCATGCAATTCCTTATTAATACCCAAACCTCAAGAAAATTTGACTTTCTAAATAGAAGGAAAAGTCATAAATTTCTTAAATTAGCATTATTTAGATTATCCACAAGAAATCTAAAAATAAAGTTACAGACATTATGAACACTATTAGAAAGTCATCAAGCCCCAACTCGTCTTAGTCGGGATAAATTGTAAACCTGATAGTAAGAAATCTGCTTTGATGCAAATCTGACCCATAAACTGCTGTAGATATTCTTAAACAGCTCACCAATTATGGATTTCTAATTCTAGCTACTCCAAACATCTTTCAATTGAATGCAAAAGAAAAATACAGTACCAAAAGCAAAGCAAAAGTAAGTAGATAAATAGAAACAAAACACAAGATTTGGACTAGAGAAACCCAAAAGGGGGAAAACTTGGATGATTATATACTCTCCAAACTCCACTATAACCAATCAGGTACAATCAATATGAATGAACTTCTCTTCTATAAAGTGAAAGATTGAACCCTAGAATAGAACAAATAGTAAGGAAAAACAATAAAAGCATAGAACAAATAAAAAACTCGATCACATAACTTGGAAAGAATTTTGAAAATGAAAAAAATTCAAATTTAGAGAGTACGATAAGAATTAAGAAACTTGTGATAAAATTTTGATCGCAAGAGCTTGGATGTGTGGCAATGAGGTACCACCAAGAGTGAGCATCCTTCCAATACTTGGCACAGAGAGTGGAAACAATTTGACCAATGGAGGCTACAAAATCAGTAAACTCACTTATAACTACATCTTCCATATTAGGACCGGGGGAGACTTTAGCAAGCACTTTCTTGTACTCTTTGCTGACTTATGTATCACTTTATGGTGGCACCCTTGTTGGCACAATAAGGATTTCATTGCTACTAAGTTACCGATTTACCACCTATAGCCTTTGGATACGATTCGATTCGTACAAGATACGAAATTCGGGTACGGTACGATGGAAATTTGACCAAGATTCAAAATTTGGTCTGTGGATTCGAGCTGGATTTGATTCGCCACTTCGGATTCGACCAGGATACAGCAAGAGGAATACACGACAAATACAAACTATAAATGCTCAGAAGTTCTAAAATATAACTTAAATTAACTTTAACGAGCCCAAACTACAAATGCTCAGAAGTTCTAAAATATAAGAAATGTACTTGTTTATCTTGTGTACAGCTTTTCATGCTCTTGTTCATGGTTTTGAGCTTTGTTAAGAAAGGAAAAGAGAACTGTGGTCTGCAGTTTTTAGCAGCCTGTGGAGAAAGTGCAAAGATTCAAATTTTAACTTGTAACTGATTTTCCAGAATATAAGTGCACAATTCTGGCATACAGGTTCTTTTTGATGGTTCCAGTTGAGGGGCTATATATTATTGGAAGTAACAGATCTTTTAGTGTATAACAGATGGATTTCAAATGGTATAACGTGTAGAGGAGCTTTGGGTCTTTGAAGAAAATGCCAATATGCAAACACTCCCTTAGATCACAAGTGGTGGGAATGGGCTATTTCCTTTTATTAAAAATGGATAGATTGCCGTTAAGCGACTTGACTACTTTGAAGAACATTATTTCCTGGAGGTGATCATGATATCTGTTATTCCATAAGCAATTCAAATCTATTGAGGCATCATTGTTAGATCCCTACTTTTTTTTAATATGATCTGCATATCATTGTTTCTAGTACATAGAGATCCATGGTCTACAATTTTCATTTATCTAATCTGCTTTGGCTTTGTTTTATAAACATTTACTTATTTTTGAATCCAAATGGAGGTTCTTCATCAATATTCTAGCTTCAGCCAAATGCTATTCCAAATCGATTTCTTGCCTTACCTTGCCAAGATGTAGTATGACAGACTTTGAACTCTTAATGAAAGTGGTGATGTATTTTTGCTATGTTATTAGACTATTAATATGGTGGTGTATTCTGAACTTAATTACTGCTGCAAATATGTATATATTTCTAATTTTTATATGTTTTTTGTATTGCCGTACCCAAGCCGTACCTAACCCCAAATTTTTCTTTGACCGAATCCCGTACCGGATTCATGTACTTGTACCCAAATCCAAAAACGAATCGGTAACTTAGCATTGCTGTAATGGGGTGGTCATTTTATTCTACCACTCAACACAAATTGATTGCACCCTTTTGAAAAAAATTTATTTAGGATCTTGCTCTTTTTCAGTTATGATGGACTTCATATTTTCAATTATTCAATCAATGCCATCATATACCTCTTCCAAGCATGACTTATGTTTGCAGTGAAGCCGATCATACTCGTGATGGATTTGGTGAAACTAAGAAGATATTACATGCAATCCCACCAAGAGTTGTTTAAGATGACTTGCTTTATAGTTGATGCCCTTTGACTATTAGATTGGCTCTATATTGATCAAAGTTGGCTAATGATTATGCTAGAAGGTGCCTCCCACACCTGCACAAGTTGTCTCAAGATGATTGTAGTGGATGCAAATAAGATCTCGCTTCTCTACAACAACCTATTAGAAAAAATAATAAAAAATTTAAAAACAAAGAAAGAATCATACTTAAAGTGAAGCATAAAATTAAAAAAAAAATTGCATTGTTTTAGTTACCTTCAACAGCTCTAATTGGGAGAATGATCTTGAAATGGGCTACGACATGTGTTTGTTTGTGATGAACATTTGAATATTTTTGGCCTCAACCTAGATTTGTTTGATCCAATCTTTTTTCTTGCCCAAGTTTTGTAGCATGAGGTTAAGCAATGTCCAGTCCTTAAGATCACTTACAACCTATGTTTCATGGAGTTTCCAGGATGGGAACGGCGGTGGATAAAAGGATGTCTTTCTAGGATGGTTGGGATGGAAGGTCATTTTTAGGGGATAAGAGGGAATGAAAATAAAAATTAGGGAAGATTTAAAAAATATAGGAAATTTCAGTTAATCATGCATAAGTTGTTCATCATATATATTATACATTATAGAATGATATTAACATAAAACTAGAGCTGAATTGAGAATTCAAATGAGAGTTGACACACAAATTAACAAAATTTTATTGCTTGCATGTTAACATGTATGTAATAAATATAAAATTACTACAAAATGTCCTTAAGGCTAGAAGTTACAACTCCAAAATGATGAAGAGAAGTTAGAAATAGAAAATTATGAGATTAAGTGACATCTGCATCAGTAATATAAAATTCTTAAATTTGTTGACAACACAACTATTCCTTTCTGTCAAAATGATTGATTTCCTCTAATTATATAGAGTTATTTGTTTGGTCACTTGAATAAAATGTAAAAATGTTGCTGAACACTTCCCATCTCATAATTTCACATTACCTTTCTTTTAAAGAGAAATAGATTGTAATCTCTTCAATACACAGCTAAATCAACATGGGTAAGAGTGGCGTAGACATTCATTTGGGGTTTGTTACTGAAAGCATATTCAAAATTTAGTGCATATTCTCCATTGAAATTCCTTCAAAGTGCAAGGGGATAAAAAATCATACCATTATCAGTAAAACAAATGACAATGAATAAAGCACATGTAATGCAGCCGTTCATATTTATGTGGATCAGTCTGGATCTGGTCCAAATTACACAACAACTATATAATATATTATATAGTTTCTTAGTTAACTCTGAATTACACAATAGTTATACCCCCAAAGGTTAGCTGTTCCTGGGATGGTTGGGGGACAGCTGCTGTCCCCTGCTGTTTTTGAGGTGTATTGGAAACATTTCCTAATTTTTATTCCTTTTTATTTGTAGCGGATGGCCTCAAGGATGTTCCCTATCTATATCCGTGTCCTCAAAATGTCTCGTGTGGGGATGAGTGGAAATACCCAAGGGATGTGTCCCCCTGGAACATAGCTTACAGCAGCTCCTCGACACTCTCTCTCGGTTCTGCTCACCTTAATACAGTCTACTTGTTCACTTGGAAGTTTGAACGCTTGAGTTCTCTTGGAATTCACTTAAAATCCTCCAATTCTATGCTGAAACACATACACAACATGTATATATGCTTTTGCAAGCGAGAGCAAAAGGTGAAAGGATGCCTGGAAGTTAGAAGGTCAGAATTTGAAATACCACAGGCCAGTTTTATACACATGGCAAAACCACTGCTTGGTGCAGACTGGTGGGTACAAAATCACTACTTTCTGGAAAATGCAGTTACATAATCGTCTCCTGTTGGATCCAGCAGTTTCTCACAACTGTGAAAAACTACTTTGTTTTCTGTCCAAAAACACTTGTTCCCTCCAACAAAAGTGTGCTACAAGCCATGCTCTACCATTTCATGGATCCTCAGTGTGACTAATTCATTTTCTTGATCCATTTTCAGATCAATGTGTAGGTCTTGTAAGGTATCTCTGGCATGAACTTATATGAAACATATGAATACTTCTTTATCATGCAATTCACATTAGATATCTGCCACAGTCTCAAGCATATTTAAGGGCTACTTTGAACTTTCTGTGCCAGTTGTTTTAATTAATGTAGATCATACAGATTATCTGTTGAGGTGCAAAGATCTACAAGATCTGTTCATTCTTGCCAACATACAAGGATTCTTTGTCAAACTTTGGAGAGGATTTGTTTTTACACTACTCATGAGTTGATTGGAGACTCTATCAAGGAAGGAGTAGGTTTTTTATAGATGATTAGTCCTTTATTTGGTATTCATACTCTTAGAGATGTGATTGCACCACATGATGCTCTTGGGATTGATGGATCAATGGAATTTGGATACATCCACCTTTCATCTCCTAATAGGGGAGATGACTATTATTCATGTGGATGTATAACACATTCTTAGATTCCTAGTCCATGGTTATTGCATTACTATTGAGGATGAGAGACAATTAGTCACTATATAGGAGGGATAGTGATATACACTTGCATGATTCATCATGAGTTACAATATTGATCATTTCTTATGTGGTGACTTGAGCAAGGGTCAATACCTATTCCCCTAACTAGTAGGATATTGATCACTATAGTATCCATGATAATGACTATTGATGGTCAAGGCATGCATTTGCATGTGGGCCTCATGCACATAATCAAGGCCATGGAGGAGTGAAATACTATTTTTGTATTGGAGCAGAGTATGCTTGCTCACCTTTACTAAGACCTTGGCAGATTTGCGCATCATGAGGGGAAAATACTCATGAACTCCACATTACTTTAGGTATGAGAATTCAAGAACATCATGTGTATAAGATATATCAATTACCCAAGGAAAATTTATTCGGATGCACCATGACCACAATAATACCCACTAATTTGATATTAGAGTTTCTAAGATTTACTATTTTGGAGATAATCTTTTGATCACTTGTACAACATAGAGATTATATAGTAGCCATATAGAGGAATGAGAGCATGGGATGATTTTGGTAGATAGATGGCTTGTATCCAACAAGATCACCTACTTATTGGTCACTATGACTATATCATCATGTAATTTAAGTACATGTGATTGATGAGGTAGTTTGGACTAGTATGGAAAGTGCCATCGATAATACCACTTATGTGCATTCACATCACATTACCATTAGAGCTAGACACCTCTCTCATCCAACAATCACTAAGGTCATTTTGAGTGACTTAAGTAGTAAAGGAGAGAACGATCATCTATTTTTGGATGTGGATGATGTCAATGTTTTATAGGGGTACACCGACTAGTGAAGTTTTTATCCAACAATCATTCCTTTCAAGGATGCCCCTAAAGGGGATCTTGATGCTTAAGGTTTGGATGTGGAGTATAAAATGGAGGAGGACAGGCCAAGGGTAATTGCAACATATATTGATGCTCAAAGTGGTGACCAATAAATTAGTAAGTTAAATGAAACATAATAATCTTAGGATGGCCTTTCTATGGAGGTCTTTGTTGCTTTGTGTTGATTCCTTTTAGTGTTAGATCATTCATGTGTGCAAGGATAACAACTACATGAAATTTAAATTTATATAGTATCTTTATTAGCTAGAGTCCATTAGTATTGCATAGACTCCATTCTATCTTGAGGCCTTTGATTCTAGATAAAAACTACTTCATATTATTTTCAAAACCACTAAGAGGGATCATTTGGATATATGACTTTAGTTGTTCACAAGCAATGGTATAAGCGAGAAGTAATTAGAGATAGGCATCTTCTTTTGGTTAGCTACGCATGAAGTTGAAAGACACAAAACCCACCAGAAAATAGAAGATCAAGTGGATTCACTAGAAGAATAATCAGATTACATTCAATGATTTACCTGAAGCAAGGGAGAGTTCAAATCATGTTAAACTACCTTATTCAAATATGCGCTCTTTCAAAGCATATATAACATTTTTTAATTTATGGTATACGTCTAAGTAGTAGATGCTAAACCATATGAATCAAAATTCTTACAACTTCCTATCTTTGTATCAAAGTGAAATTATCTTACCTTATTTTCCTCATACCAAGGTGAATTTATTGCACCTTCTAACTTGTATCAATATTAGTGAAAAATCTAAAAGAAAAGATTGAGAACAAAAAGCAATGCAAAAGAATAAATGACTCACCAAAATCAGACATCTAGCTTTGATGTGATATTGATTTCTCTTTTTTCTTGGTTTTGCACCATGGACGTGAGAGTTTCTTCACCTTATCAGCTGAGTCATAGTAGAGATGATCTCATCCCTATATCTTGAGGGTATAATGTGAGCATCATATAGGCCAAATTAGACTACTAGACAGCGCATGGAGACATTTGAGTCAAATACATAGCTTAGAGCTACTTATAACGAGTTTTATGTACAATGAGTCATTGGGAAATAGAGCTTGGAACAGTGACAACTAATTAAGATCAAAGACAAACATTTCAACGCATGAATGGATAGACATAGTTGTAATCACGAGCCCTAGTAAGAGAAACACCAGCAACCAGGGTTTTCTCCAATCTATCATCAACAAGAAATTATGTGTAACAAGCACATAAAGGAACGACTTACAACTAAGGAATAGCCATCAACAATGAGGAATAGGCATCAACTGCTGAGGAACGGCTTACTCCAAGGAGGGTTTTCTGTTTTTCCCAGATTAAGTGGTCTACAACTCTACAAAAATAAAATACAAACTATACAAGTAACTTTCAGCAAAGACTAATCTAAATGTGAAAATCCATTGATAAACTGTAGCCAGAAATGAAAGCGCCACAAATTGTCTATCACACACATGAATCACCACATGTATATTGTGTAAAAGCGCCAAAATTTTGTTCTATTTCATAATCTCATAGCGAGTCTTACCTCCATGCATGTGCATTGCGTAAATGCCCAGATAGTGAAAGCGCCAGAAATGCCCTGCACTGTTTGTTGGAAATCTTGTGAAAGCAACCTCGCCCGCCAAAAAGAATTCCTGTGAAAACGACCTGCCTGCGAAAAAGACCAAAATGAACCTGTCTCTAAACTTTTAGAGGGAGAAATAAGGGTGTTCTCTAAAATTGGAGGAGAAAATTAGGTCTTCGAGCGAATGAGTGGTTTGAACGAAGCCATTCTTTATTTTGATTTTAAAATTTTAAAGAATTTTCATGAGGCGGCAGGGGGTTTATTCGAAGCCCCCCTTCATTAGAAGGGGGGGTGCTTCTAATGAACCCCCTTCATTAGAAGGCCCCCCTTCATTCGAACCACCCAATTAATTTTTTTTGTGCATTTCTAATTTCTTTTCGTTTAAATAATTGTAACCCATTATTGTGGGTTCACCCACATATAGGGTACGATAGGATATGTTGGAGTAGCTTTTTGCACTATCCTTTGCATCTAAGGTCATATCATACTTTTTGTGCATTGGGACTTTAATTCTCTAAGTCTACTTCCTCATACGTCTAGACAAGGTTGTATTACGCTGGGGCACGAGACACATCGTCACCTTGGTCCTTATATCTTGGTGCATAACGTCTAGTGCTATATCAAACATCATGGTTGCTCACCTTCATTGCAGCATAATGTATCATTCATCTCCTTCATCCACTTTCTATCTTGCATCATCCTGTCTAACCTTATCATTTCATTTCGAGAGCCTACCCGTGTTTGTTCAACCCGCCTATCCTCTCGAGGGGGCATCATCATTCCATCATCCTATCTTTCTATCATTATCCATTCTCCTCTATCCATACCTTAACTTCTTTGAAATGATGTTACTCGACAAAATCTCATCATCTCGAACATCATCTCAAAGAGGGGCAAAATGTATGCACCTAAAAATGGTCACATTATAATAAGTCTAGTAATTAATTAAATACAAGTTATTTAGTTAAATCTCTAATTCAATCTACATATAAATAAATTTAATTATTTATTTATATTGTTCAATTTCTAATTCTTCTACCTTAATTAAATAAATAACTTTATTTAATTATTACCATCTCCATATTCCTCTTAATTAAATTAAATAAATTTTATAATTTATTTATATTAATTATCATTTTATTCTAAATTTGAATATTTGAATTCAAATAATGGAATATTCTCCGAACACCCTTCATCTCATAGTTAAATTAAATATTAAATATTTAATTTAATATCTTTTTCACTCCACAAATAATTAAATATTGTTTAAATATTTAATTAACTTCTAAATTCATCTCTTGCACATAATTAAATATTGCTTATTTAATTATGCAAACTTCTAATCTCATCTTCACATATAATTAAATAAATTTATTTATTTAATTATGAAATTCATTTCAACTCATTCTTCAAAATGACAACCTTCCTTCAGATCTGAATGAGAAAAACTGAAGAAAAGGAAACCTTCTATCTCTCTCTCAACTTTCGAAAATCTCTTACCGTTCATCTTACCAGATTGAATCTCAACCGTTGATCTTTGCCAACTAAGCTTTTTCCTTCGAAAAATCTATAAATCAAACCTTTCACAAGCCATTTGAATCGGATCTTCTTCTAGCATCTTCACTCTGTCAAAATCAATCTTCAATCACCATCTACCATCTTCATCACATCGTTATGCTGTAGAATTGAGCAACCAACAATCAACCTTCGAAATCTTCCAACAATATTCATATTCTAGCAATATTCAGATTTTAGCATAATCCTTGCATTTAGCATAGTGTGCATTTTCAAATCTCGTTCTTCAGCTGTTCATTTTGTTGAGCTTGATCTACTGATCTGAGAGCCATTGGAAACAACAAAACGCTGGAGTTAGAGAGAGATAAGACGATTTCAGGGAAGCTGCAGTCACAGTTTGCTTATTCTGTTTTCTTTTTTAGTTTTTCCTGATTTAATGTCTTATTAATATGTGTTTGAATTTCATTTAGATTGATCATATTTTTGAAATGTTTTGATGTTTTTTCGATTTTTGAGAATATTTGGAGGTGTCAAAAGATGAAATTTGAGTAGCCTTTGTGCTAGATACCAATGTCAAGGGGAAAACCAAGTCTAGGTGCAAGGAAATAGATGGGATTGATGGATGAAAGGGTGGGTGATGGGATAAGGGATAAAAGGCTCATGATTTATGAATGGATGGAATGGATAGGTCATAGTGAATGGAATTGGCGTATGCATCATAAGAGAGCAAGGATGTGATTTCCAAAGACTATGTTGTGTAGGAATAACATGCCCCATTCTAGGTACAAGACTTAGGATTTTTCATGACAAAGTTTATGGCAATAGGATAATGATATGATTGGTTGGAAGGATGAGGTATATCAAGAGATACCCAAGACATGTTTCAACATTTTTCCCCTATATCTTCATCAAGATAAAAAGAAGGGTGGATGAATGGACTCGATATGATAGGTATGATGGCTAAAGATGGTAGGTAGGATGGAAATGATATAAATGATAGGTTGAATAGATAAGACAGTGTGCCCCCAAGTGTAAGTGACATAGAAGATCAACCTACACATGACACCTATTTGCTAGGTTTTCATTATGGTACTTATCCAGGGCGCCTGTTTACCAAGTTTTCACCGTTGGACAAAGGGATTTCTCTTTACTTTTTTTCTTTTTTTTTTTTGACTTTTTGACTTTTTGACTTTTTGACTTTTTGGATAGGAGAAGTGGAATATGGATGGGAGGAACTCAAGTGTCTAGTTCTGTGAAAGGTGATAGTCCCACTAGATATGGATGTCATTGCATGGACCATGTCAAATGCTCATAGATGTTGGTAAGGAATGACATGAAATGGAAATGGAGTAGGTAGATGGCCGATTATGAAAGGCTTATGCAAGAATGTATGGGGAATAGTGGACGATGATGTGGATTGAATAGGACTTGTGCAAAAGGATGGATGAAAGGTTTATGCAAAAGCATGGACCATAGGAAGATGGTGGGGGAGATATGTAGGATAATAGTTGAAGGATGGGGAGATGGAGGTATGTGGAATTGTTGTGAAATGGAAGGGAACCATGACCAATGGTTGCACACACTGTGATAAACGTTGAATCTTTTGATGTGGATGGGGTGTAGGAAGCAATGGAGATGTTTTCTTAGGAGGTGGAGGATGTAGTGATTTTGGTACCCACATAGACTTAGTATTTTTATGACTTTTGTTTGGCTTGTGGGTTTTAGGAATTTGAGACTTTTGAATGGAATGAGAATGTCAGATGGAAGTGGATGGTTGGGATTTTTGTGATGTGAATGCCTCATTTGACTTGATTTCTTTTTTCTTAGGTACCCAAACCATTTTAGTTTTGGCCTTTACTTTTGGAGGTATGGGCTTATATAACTTTTTAAATGGATTGTGCTTTGACTTTTTGTATTGATGTCCTAAGGCACAAGAACCCTTAGGATTTTTTACTTTATAGGTAGAGGCATTGAAATTATTGCTTTTGAATCCCATGGGTATGGTGGAATGGGTGGAAGATTCATGTTTATACAATGTGTGCATTTGTTGGTCATGATTAGGAATGTTAGGGTATTTATGGATGGAGGGATAAGGGGATTGGATGATGGGGATATTAGGTGTTGGGAGAAGTGGAGGTAGATTAGATGGAGGGATATCAGGAGTTGGAAGCAATGGTGGCAGATGATGGAGGAGGGATGGCAACATATGTTTTGGGTGTATGATAGGATTTATGATGGAAAGTGGACTTAGGAGGCATGGAGGAAGTACCAACATCTTTAGGTTGTTTTCTTTGGGGTGTATGTCCAAGGCCATAAGAGCGTGGAGAGACTTTGACATGGATGGGCTCCAAAATACTTTGTTCATGAAGGTCTAGACCTTTACCTTGGTGATTCATATTTTGGAGTGCACAATGGATAATGGGACTAGGTGTAGGTGAAACACTAGACATGAGTTCCTTATTGGATGGAGAAGATAATGGTTGTTGTTGTTCTAAGGAGGAACAATCATGAATGAGGGTGGAAAAACCAATAGGATATGATAGAAGACTTTCAATGGGGTCGATAGTGGGTGATGGAGGATCATTAGGATCTTGATTAGCATTGTGTTCACATAGATCCAAGATGTTTGTTTGATCTTCTATGTGTGCTTGGGAGGCATATGTCTCATCAAGGGAAGTGGATTTTTGTGTATCATGGATGGATGAGGTGGAAATATCTTGACCATGGAATGCATAAAGTTGGCTAAGAGGATCATCATGGTCTTCTTGATCATAAAAGGGGTCTTCATCAAAAATGGAAGATTGGTCATGAATAGTATTAGGTATTTTATGAATGGAATCATTGGGAGGGTGTTGATCTTTATGTGGGTGAGGGGGTAATGTTTCCTCATGTTTAGGATTGTTCTCTTGACATACCTCATGACTTATTTGAATGGAGGTGGAATGGGATGACTCTTGAATAGGCTCAAGGGGTTGCGGATGACATGGTTGGCTTGAAGGACTTGGCATGATGTTTGATGACTCTTTTGTATGTTCAAGAATATGAGTTGGATGACATGGCAACAGTTTATTCCTTGCTTGTAGCCCTTGGGTCACATCCCTTGGAGGTGTAGGGGTGGAAGGTGTTGGCTTAGGGTTTTGATTTTGATTGGATGATGGTATGATAAAGTTATAGAGTGCATGTGCTAGATTGGTATTCCCCTTTTCAATGGTTTCATCAGAACATGAGGAAGTTTGGCCTTGTTGCAAGGTGGAACTTAAGTTCACATGTGTTTCTTGTGATGTGGCTTGATAGGTTGATGTGGCATTGACATATGAAGAAGAGGATGGATTAGATTGGTATGAGGTGGAAGGAGATGGCACATTAGGTTGAGGTGGCATTAGTTGATAATGAATGGATAGGGGATGATGTTGTGTTTGTTGAATTTGACAAGTGGCCATGAATTGATTGGCTTGAGTTAGGAGGTGTTGGATTTGAGGTGATTTAATTTGTTGAAAATTTTGGAAGAGGGTTTGAAGGCTTTGTATGGTTTGATGGTCTAGGGGTTTGGGTATTTGGTGAAGTGTCTGAAGGAAGTTTCAAAGTTGGGATACTAGGGATTTGTGTTCGAATGCGAGCATGGTGTCACACATGTGTGTAAGCTCTTGCACATTGATTTGTTCCTCAAAGTATGTAACATCGTTCATGTAATTATCAGTGGTGGTAGGAGAAGCCCCTCAAAGTCTGGTTTTATGTTTTGGTTTTGTTTCATGATTTGAACTAGAGAAAGAGACTCCTTGAATTATGAGCTCGGGCTTAGGTTTATGATTGGGCTTGTTTATGATTATGACCATTTCGACAAGTGGTGATGGTGATGATGTGGAATGATTAGATTGGATGACTTGGATTGATTAGTATGAAATGGATAGGATGTGGCTAAGAAGGGTGATTAAGATGAAAGTGATTTGATATGAATGTGTTGGAAGAACGTGTAGAGTGACATATCTTTATGTGTTTGGTGTTTAGCTTGATTTGGAAATGTTTAAATGAATGATCACACATGCACACACATAAATCACTCACGCAAGACACATAAGAAAGTTTCAATTTGAAATTATGAATGTGATTATTAAGCACACATTTAAAGAAGACACATCAACAAGTCCTAGAACTAGTCAAGTGGGTATGGCCAGTTGATTCTCAACTGTCACACAAGGTTGGGCTGAATGATTTGAAAGAGAATCACCCACCAATTTGGGGAGAAGAGGTAGCCACCCTTCACCTTCACTTCCCCAAAAGGTATAAATTCTTTGGGCTGGCAAGAGTAATAAGATTTAACTTGGAAACAAGCGTTTCTTTGATTCACTTTGATTGAGGTCATCCACAAGGTGATGAAATCCCTAGCAAACCTCCTGCTATGAAGGGTTTGACAAGCAAACCAAGTGGTGTTTGTGATACACACACATGATTCCACCTCTGATTGATAATTATTTTAGAAGAGATTGGTACCGAAGCAATGGCTGTTCTTTTTAGATCCCAAATCAAATGTGTAGGAAGACAGTGATTAATTTTAGACCCAATTTTTGAAGTGTGATTGAAGACAAGATTCATTTTAAGCCAATTGCAATGATGTGATCAAACAAGATTTGATTTTATGCTCCAAACTGAAATGTGTGACAAACAAGATTAAGAGATTAAAAATAAAATATGTGCACCTGATTATTTGCTTTTCAATTTGATTTTTTTGAGTGATCCCAGTGCTTTTCCAGCTCCGTATGATTCACCAACAAGTTGCCAAGACAAAAAGAAACAAATTAGAAATCTTCTAGAACAAAAGTCTTATGTGCTGAAGAATATATGAAAATTTGATAACTTTAACTATGTAAAAGTTGATAAAAACCAGGACCATTGGATAGCTTATAAAATTCTACCCCAAATAAAAAAAATCGCTGAAAAAGACCAAAAAATGACCAAGATATGGTCATTTTAAGATTGACTAAAACAGACCCAGTATGCTGAAACAGTGATATATGCGCTAAAACAGACCCTGTATGCGCTAAAACAGTGCCAAATGCGTTAAAATAGTGTTAAATTTGTCAAATTTGATAAAAACATGCACCATTGGATAGCTTATGACATTCTACCCCATTTAAAAAAAAAAGCACTGAAAAAAACCAAAAAATGACCAAGATATGGCCGTTTTAAGATTTACTAAAAAAAAAGCTGAAATAGTGATATATGCATGGCGGACACATGCAGCTAAGAATAATTATGAAATACATTCAAAACAGTATTAAATTGTCAAATTTGATAAAACCTGCACCATTAGATTTATTCTGACATTCTGCCCATTTCAAAAAAAGTACGAAAAGATAAAAAATGACCAAGAATCGGCCAGTTTTAGTTACTAAAAAAAAATTTGACAGTGATATAGCACTAGCGGAGAATATATTATGAAAATTATATGTACAAAATTCCCAAATGTGCCAGAAAAAGTCCCAGATGCGCTAGAAGAAGTCCTAAATGTGCTAATTTTTTTTTTTTTTTTTTACAATTTTTTTAATGAAATGGACTGAATATATGTGCCATTCTGTTCCGTATATGCATCGGAATAGTCCTTGGATGCACCGAAACAGCTCCTAAATGCGCCGAAAGACCTGCAAAAGCACTGTTAAAATCCTTGGATGCACTACAGAAACCCCCAGATGTGCTACAAAAATACTCAGATGCGCTAAAACGGAAAATTTTGCCAAAAATCCGAATTCTAGAACGCGAAATCCTGTCATAAAACTTGCAAACAAATGTTAAAAACGGTGCAAGGCCCCACGGTGGGCGCCATTTTATGTGTGATCAAAAAATGTATCAATGTATATAAAATTCAAACACATATTAATAAGACATTAAATCAAAGAAGCTAAAATAAAAACATAAATAAGCAAACTATGATTGCAGCTTCTCGAAATCATCTTATCTTCCTCTAACTCCAACGTTTTGTTATTTCGAATGGCTCTCAGATCAGCAGATCAAGCTTCAACAAAATGACAACTAAAGAACGAGATTTTAAAATGCATAATATGCTAAATGCAAAGCTATGCTAAAATGAAAGTATGGCTGTGATGCTAAAAGGCTGTGATTGCATAAACTGATTGGATGAATGTTCGAGTATTTTCGTATGAATGCGTAGGTAACCAAAGCTTGGATTTGCACTAGTATTTATAGAGTTTTCGAGAGGATTCAATTGGCTGATTCGATCAACGGCCCGGATTAAGCTTGTTTGAACGGACGGTGGAAGATTTTCGAAAGTGGAGAGGGAGATAGAAGGTTTCCCTTTTCCTTCAATTTACGTAATTGAGATCCGAAGGGAAATTGCCATTTCGAAGGGTGAGTTGAGAATGAGTTAAAATTAAATAAAATAAATTTATTTAATTTGTAAGTGAAGACGAATATGGAAACTCGCATAATTAAATAAATCATATTTAATTATGTTTTTAGAAATGAATTAGGGTGAGATGGAAAATATTAAATTAAATATTTAATATTTAATTTAAGGAAGAAGAGAATATTCCATTATTTGAATATTCAAATATTCAAATTTTAGAATGACATGATAATCAAATATAAATAAATTATGAAAATTTATTTAATTTAATTAAGAGGAATATGGGAGATGAGATGAAGAGGATATTCCATTATTTAAATATTCAAATATTTAAACTTTAGAATAATATGATAATCAAATATAAATAAATTATGAAAATTGTGAACAATTAATGAGAGAAATGTGTAATTAAATAAGTATTTATTTAATTAAGGTAGAAAGAATTTAGAAATGAACAAATATAAATAAAATAATTAAATTTATTTATATGTGAATGACTTCTAGGAGGGGTGAATTAAAATAAATCACTTATTTAATTAATTAATAAAACTAATCATGACCATTTTTAAGGCGTATCTGATGTAGATCGAATTAAGGATGGTGATGAGCGGAAGACAACAATTAAAAGACAAATGATGGGTTATATGAATGGAGAGTGATGCCATTTGGCCTCTCTAATGCTCCTAGCACATTCATGAGGCTCATGAATGAAGTGCTAAAGGACTTTATAGGGATATTTGTGGTAGTGTACCTTGATGACATCCTCATATACAGCAAGACAACAGAAGAGCATTTGAAACATGTGGAGCAAGTTCTTAGAAGGTTGCAAGAAGAGAAATTGGCAATCAACCTAGAGAAATGTGAGTTCTTTAAGCAAGAGCTTGTCTATTTGGGTTTTGTAGTGTCCAAAGAATCATTGAAGATGGATCTAAGCAAGGTGGAAGCCATCCTAAACTGGCCTACACCAACCACAGGGATAGAGGTAAGAAGTTTTCATGGATTAGCCCAATTTTATAGAAAATTCATAAGGAATTTTAGTGGTATATGTGCACCAGTCTTAGATACAATCAAGGGTGGTATAAAAACTAAGTTTGTGTGGACTCAAGAAGTTGAGAAAGGGTTTGAAAAACTGAAACAAGAGGTGGCAACTCAACCTATTCTCTTATTACCTAGTTTTGACAAGTTGTTCACTATTGAATGTGATGCAAGTGGAGTGGCAGTAGGAGGAGTGCTAAGTCAAGAGGGTAGACCTATAGCCTTCTTTAGTGAGAAGCTAAATGAAGCTAAGAAGAAGTATTCAACCTATGATTTGGAACTTTATGCTTTGGTTCAGTCACTTAGAAAATGGAGGAATTACCTTCTACCCAAGGAGTTTGTGGTCTTGACTGACAATTAAGCACTCAACTTTATCAACACTCAAGAGAAGTTGAGTAATAGGCATTTGAAATGGATGGAATACATCCAAGCTTTTACTTTTACCATTAAGCATAAGAAAGGACAGCTAAACAAAGTGGCAGATGCATTGAGCAGGAGATTGTTGACAGTCCAAGAGATATAGATCAAGAGCATTGGCATAGAGAGTTTCAAGGATCTATATGGAGAAGATGAAGACTTTTCAGAGGTCTATAAGGTATGTTCTAACTTTGAGAACCATTTCCATAGTCAATACTCTGAGTATACATTGCAAAGTGGGTTATTGTTTAAGGGAAATAAGTTATGTGTTCCAAGAGGTCAATGAGGAAATATATGATTGGGAAAAGCATAATGGCAGGTCTTAGTGGGCATTTTGGCGTAATAAGACTTTAGGAGCTAGTGCAAAGTACTATTCACGCTTCAGTTGGCAAGGAATGTTAGAAAGTATGTGGAACAATGTATTTGTGTATGAAAGCTAAGGGAGCTAGTAATGCTGGTTATACAGCCCTGCATTCCTAACGGATATGGGAGTGTGTGAGCACTTGATTTTGTGGTAGAGCCTTCCTAAGACAAGATTGGTTTTAGCGGTGTATAGTGAGTAGAGCCAGTTGTAGCAAAATGAGTCATTTTATCCTTATAAAACTACTCATGATACTAGTTACACTCATCTCTTCAAAGAAGTTGTGGGATCCATGGACTACCTTCTTAAAGCATAGTTTGGAGGATGTGAGTTTCATGGGTCACTTTTGGGAGCTACTGGAATCGTTGGTACCAAAACATCTTTTGAATCAGCTTACCATCCTCAAACCGATGGTCAAACAAAGGTGGTTAATAGGGTGCTTGGTAATCTTTTAAGGTGCCTCACTAAATAATATGGACATACATGGGATATGGTTATCTCCCAAGCTGAGTATGCCTATAATGACAATGTCAACCGGACCACAGGGAAGAGTCCTTTTGAAGTTGTGTATGGGATGCACCCAAGAGGCATATGTGAGCTTAGAGATCTTGGAGCTATGGAACATAGAAGTGGACATGCAGAAGACTTCAGTCAGACCATGAAAGAGATTCAGGAGCAAGTGAAGAAGACAGTCACCGAGACTACACAAAAGTTGAAGGAGAAGGCAGATTTAACAAGGAAGGATGTGCAATTTCAAGTAGGAGACTATGTTATGGTCCACCTTAACAAGTCAAGGTTGCAGAAGGGAATGTCAACCAAGTTGCAGATGAAGAAAGTGGGTCCATGCAAGGTATTGGCCAAGTATGGAAAGAATGCATACAAGGTGGAGTTACCTACTGATCTAGGCATTTCACCAGTTTTCAACATAGCTAATTTGATCAAATATAAGGGCACAGTCAGTGATGAGGTTCAGAACAGTCAGGAGATCTTCAAAGACATCAGTAATGTACCCTTACCTACTCAAGATAAGCCTCAGGCAGAGAAGGTCTTGGAGTCAAGAGTGAAGAAAGCTACAAGAAACAAGGTGTACATGGAGCACCTTATCAAGTGGAAGAACAAGCATGAATCCGAAGCCACATGGGTACAAGAAGACCAGTTCAAGCAATTGGGTATTGACTTGCCCTTGGTCTCTCCTTCCATTCCTTAGTGTTTGGGCTGAGAGGGGGAGAATGGTGCAGGAGCACCTAGAGAGCATTGGGAAACACTAGGAAATTGTGGAAGCCTAGGAAGCAATTTTGAGTTTTTAAACTTCAAGGTCATGTTGACCATCTTGTTTTGTGTTTAAGATGTTAGGATAGGTTAGAAGGAATGTGGTTCAGTTGTTCAAGGTAGATTGGATGAGTTTATTAACTTGTTTTCCCTAGGAATCACTTGGAATTGGAGTCAAAACCCAAAATGTTGCATTGTGCAATTTTGGGCCTATTGTGGTGGTTATGTCCGACCAAGGGAAATGTAACCACTTGATGAACCTTTAAAAGGTGTGTTTTGACCTGTTCAAGGGGTTGGAGAAGTTTTGGTTTCATTGGGAATTGCTGTTATATGAAAAAACATTGAAGTTCCTGCAAGTTTTCTATTTTTTTTTGTTCTTTTACTATGTTAATGGATAGCTCCTGGTAATGAACAGGGTGTAGCACGTGTGGTAATCATTGTACAAGTTTTTCGTAGCTTCTAGAGGTGTTGTTCCATCATTTCCAAGCTTTATTCTTAGTAGGTTTTATTTATTTCTTTGTTGATCAGTAAATAGGCTGCTATTCATGGAGTCTTAGACCTCTGTTTTCCACTATACCTATTGTATAGTCTGTGGGAAATGAGGCTAAGCTCCATGCCTGTATATAGAATAGGTTTAGGAGTTTCTAGGATGCAAGGTTCCATGGAAAAGGTCTTTTCCTAGGTGAGCTTGGCTATGCTCAGTTAGGAAAGACAGAGAAAAAAAAACACTAACGTTGTAGGGTGACTATTCCTTGGCAACTCAGGGTGTGTGGTGATTGCTAGAGGTCCTACAAAGGCTTGGCAGGAAGTAGGAGATCCCATCAAACTATCTGATGACTAAACAAGTTGACAGTTCACAGTGAGGTCAAGAAATGGCTTAAAAAGCCCTAATTTTCACAAAATCAGGGTTACGCCTGTGTACGGACTAAGGGAGCCTAAAACCTCAAAAATCCTTGAGAGGTTAGAAAATGAACTAGGGTCTTAGAAATAAGTTTGTGATGTTCTTCTGCAAGATTGGAGTTAATGCCTATTTCCTCGGGCTAGGAGGCCTAATAGGGGCTCAAGGGCTACTAGCCCTTCTTAAACCCTAAACTAGGTTTTGGAGAAAGCGATGGGGAATATGAGTCTTGCGAATGTTCATGAACCATAGAGGGATGGTTTTGAAGTCATATTAGACACCACATGCCCCTACAACAAGTTAGTGAAGTTTGGAGAGTTAGCAAGCCTTTAGGAGGATTAAGGGCTAGGGAGAAAAAGGAGGAGGAAGCACCAAATTTGGCTTGGTTAGTTGTATGCAGATGATGGAAGGGTTGGCCAGGAGAACCAGGGGTGCCTAACAAGCTTTAGGACCTATAGGTCAAGAAGGTGGAGAGTAACACCAAAGGTTTTGCCAAGGTGAGACCCAGAGCATGGGACAGTGATTGTCTCATCCAACCCTTAAACCCTATCACATTTCCTATCTATCATGACATGCCTAAGAACCCAGAATAGTTTGTTCCAAGTTCCATAGTGGTGACCTAAGCCACATTGCAGATGAACATATCAAGATTATTGAAGATCTCCTTCAAAATAGAAATATACAAGAATAAGATCTTGTTTGTAGGTTGTTCCCCTACACTTTTGATGAGGATGCATCTTATTGGTACATCCATTTTCTAGCGGACTCTATCTGCAATTGGAAACAAATAAAGGAAGCTTTCTTAGAGAAATTCAGGGCAAAAATTTCCCCAACAAATTTGTCTAGGAAATTTGTGGAAGTGAAGAGACAAGAGCATGATCCAATTAGCACCTTCAACAACAGATTCCATAATTCATACATGAGGTTACAAGATCCTTACAACTTGGACAATGCCGCAACACTGTCAGTTTATTATGCAACCTTGGATCATCTCACCTCTATGTTTGTAAAGTCAAAGAATTCAGCCCCAGCCAACTAAAAAGAAGCATATGCTATAGTAGTTACAGTTAGCAATGATCTAGGAATATGTATTGCTCTAGGTCTGTTTAATTATTTAGGGAATTCCGCTCCTCAAAATCAAATTCAAGATATCAAGCGGGCATTGGCTCAACATACACCTATGATGAACCTAGTTCCTACCACAAGTAATCAATTGGTTCTTCACCCAAGAGTGCCTATATCCCAAGCACCACCATCACAACCAATATATCTTCAAAATGCAATGACCTCAGTCCTAACTAAATAAGAAAATGATGAAATAAAGGAATTGACCGACCAAGTCAAGAAGCTGTCAACTAAAGTTACATATTTGAGAGGTCAAAATAATCAAATAAAAAGTATACAAAGAAACTATCACATCAAAGGAATTACCAAGGTGAAGGTTCCTTCAGATACCAAAGGGATAATCAAAATTACCAAAGGTACAATGAAAACTATCAAGGGAATAATAAATGTTTCTGGAATAACAATCCAGGATTCCAAAAGAAGGCATGGAACACTGGACCTAACAATGGTATTGTGCCATATCCCTTAGATAATCAACCTACTACTAACAATCATCCCATAGACAAGGTGTTCCTAGCCAAAGCAACATTATCAGGATGGTGGAGATTGCACAATACAGATCAACATTCTGAGTTACATTGCCACGAATTCTAGGTAGCAGCAAATATTTTCAAGAATGAGAAGAGGAATTCGGAGGTAGAAGATCCTCTAGTGACAAGATATGAAATAGTCCCCACAACGAGATATAATCAGGCCCTTGTCATTGAAAATTTCAAGTTTTCACCCCAAAAGTACCCACCATAGCAGCCTAATCAACTATTCCCGCCTGCATCAGCAAATGGACCAGTGGAGACGCCGCAATATCAAGCTGGATTGGAAATTCTTATCCCATCAAGTCAACCATCTACAATTAATTGTTATAGTTTCCCTCCATTGTATAACATTCTATTGGTGGAAGGAACCAGAGAAGTTCAAGCATTCCAACAGACGTCTGGAAATCCGCTCAAGGTAAATCAAAGGAATACTCGCCATAATGAATCCTTGACTATGTCCATTCCTCCAAATAATTTTTAGACTCGACCAAATCCAAATGCTATCAATGTATTGCCTCTTCCCAGAGATTCACTTGAATACTATCAGCAAAATTCCCAAACAAATGGGACAAGACAAGCTACTATACAAGTGGAACAAAGGCGGAAATCAAACCCTCAAGTAGAGAAAGCTCAGGCACAGATAAAAGATTGTCCTAGAGAAGAATTGAAAAGGTTAAGTTCATAAGTGTTGGAAGAGTTTAAAAAGATAAAGGTCAACTTACCTTTGATCAAGCTGATGAGAATCCTTGAGATTCGGGAAACACTTCTGAGTAGTTTGAATGGAGTTGTAGTCCCAAGGAACACCTCACAGAACATTCCAAATAGAGGAGTATTCAATGCTCCATCAAATACAAATGTTATTCAAGATTAGCTAGAAGTGTCGGGCAATACATTTGATGATCCACAACGACCTTCAAATTTTGTGGGAATAGTCCAAAAATTGTCTAATAGTTCAAATCAAGGAGACATGATGCTAGAAGAGGTTCTCATGGATATAGACATATTCCAAGAAGAAATTTTGAAAAATTAGCTACCATAGGCTCCACAAAAGAAAGAACTTGTCCTAGGAGCACAAAAGGAAAATAATTGAGATATTAGCAATCAAGGAAAACACTCGGAGCCTGCCCCATTTTTATTGTTAGTTAGAATATTTGGAAAAATGTTGCACAACTACTAAGTGGATTTCGGTGCTTCAAGCAAAATATTTCCACTAGCTATTTGCCAGAGGTTAGAACTTGTGCCTATGAGAAACAATATGAAAGTCACTTAGTTAGCTAAAACAAAAGTCCCTGTTATGGGAGAATTAAATAATATTCACATGCAACTAGCAGTAGACCCAAGAGTGCAAAGTTGTATCAACATTTCAATCATCAATATCTCTGATGGATATGGCATGCTTTTAAGCATAGATTGGTCAAAGAGACTAAATGGATATATTTCTACATACTTTGTGCACATCTGGATGCTGTGGAAAGGGATCCTAAACCAAATAAGAGTTGACAACACACTGAGGCTCAAGTTGATGATTATTGAATACAGAGTAAACAAAAAAATACTATTTCTCGAGACAGACTTAGGCTCCTACAGGCCTAGAGTGAATGAAGTCCTAATGTTGCATGGATCAACTTAGGAAATCAATGAGATGGTTGATTCTACTGAGGCACTAATTGAAAAATGTTGAGGCTCCTAGGATGATAATGAAGGAATGTTTGAAAATTTTAGAAACTTTGTCCTGAAAAGTGTTCAATTGAAGGAAGAATTGTACGAAAATGTCCACATTCAAGATCTATTGCTGCCAAACTGGTGTTGAATCTATTGCAAGATGTGTCATAAAGCCATATAAGAAGTACAAAAAATAATTCCACAGGCATTGGGCCTTTCAAACAACAAAGAAGTCAATCATATTGATGGCTCTACCTCAGTAAGGATACAAGAGATAGAATGTGAACAAGATTCCCAAGAAGGAAACATGGATCTACAGATTCCGCTTTCCCCACAACAGGAACAAGTTTGGACCCTAAGGTTTGATGGATCCTAGTCAAAGAAAGGAGCTAGGGCTGGTTTCAAATTAATCATTCTTAATGGAGAAGCATATCTTGTAGCTCACAGACTACAATTTCCCTATACAAATAATGTCACAAAGTATGAATCATTGGTTCAGGGATTACCGGTATCCCTAAGGGAAGAAGAAAAAATATTACATGCTTTTGGAGATTCAAAGATAGTAGTGAAACAGGTAAGAAAATAATACATTTGTCATGATAAGAGAATAACTCAATACCGCAATAGAGTGTGGGATCTTATTGAGAGCTTCGATGCTTTCAATATTCAATCTATGAACCAATAAATAAATCAAGTCACAAACTCCTTGGCACAAGACGCTAGTTCATCAGAGCCACTCGCCATGGATGGAGTGAGTTAGTTCCCAGTGGATCTATCATCATTACCATCAATCCCTGATAATGCCACAAATTTCCAAGTTTTCGAAGATGATGACCACATTCTTGAGTTCTTAACAAGTTTAGATGTTTTTGCAACACAAATTACTGATGAAGATGAGATAGCAGGAGAAGCCAAATTTGATGCTGATGGCATCATGAATTTAAAGAAAAATTTCATTCCAAGAGGGATGATACAATTGGAAAGGATATTTGATTAGGATCAAATCAATGAAGTAAAGAGACAAAGGATCAAAGGTGACGAATACAAGAAGGTGAATATTGGAACCAAAGGTGATGTTAAAAATGTATACATAGGTAAAGCCTGCACTCCTGAAGAAAAGGATGGTATAATTCAAAGCATGAAGGAGTTTGGTGATGTCATAGACTAGAGCTATGAATATTTAAGAACTTATGACACTTCTATCATCATGCATACAATTCCTCTCAAGCTAGGAAATAAGCCATTCAGACAGTGCCAGAGGCTGGTTAACCCATTGTTGGAACCACTCATATATCAAGAAGTCAAGAAATTGTTATTAGCAGGAATCATATTCCCAATGCACCACTCAACGTGGGTCACAAACCTGGTCCCAAATAGAGCCTCTGAAAAGGACAATTATCCTTTTCCATCACTTGATGATATATTGAAAATTTTCAATGGGTCTCAAATGATGTCCTTTTTGGATGAATTTTCTAGGTACAACTAGGTACTTGTGGGATATGAAGATAGATTGAAAATGAAATTCACAACAAAATGGGGAATGTTTTCATACAAAAAGAATGACCTTTCGGTTAATTAATGTAGAAGCCAAATTTTAGAGGGCCATGGACATCACCTTTAGAGACTTAGCTAGAAAATGCATAATCATCTATATGGATGATCTAACAGTGTTTTCAAAGAGAAGAAAAGACCATGTAGAAGACTTGAGGAAGGTATTTCAAAGATGTCAAAGGTATGGGATTTCCTTAAATCCAAAGAAGTGCATATTTGAGGTCATGAAGGGAAAATTATCAGGACACCTAATCACTGAGAAGGGAATATTGATTGATCTTGAACACATAGAGGCAATCTCAAGAATCAATTTTCCTACTAGCCAAAAGGAATTGAGATCTTTCTTTGGGAAGATCAATTTTGTCAAAAAATTCATCACCGACTTTGTTGAAATAGTAAAACCTTTAAATGAGATGTTGAAAAAGGATGTCAAGATGGAGTAGACACCACCAAAAAAGAAATCCTTTGAAGAAATCAAGCAAGCCATAACTGACACTCCTATCCTAGTCAGTCTAGATTACACAAAGCCTTTCTACCCATATTCCTTTGCATCAGAACATTCTTGTGCCGCAATGCTTACTCAATGAATAGAAGAGAAGGACAAGCATCCCATAGCTTTCAAGATCTCACCTCTCAAGGATGTAGAATTGAGGTACCCAAAAATTGAAAAGTAGGCCTATGCATTGGTGAAGGCCATCAAAAAATTTAGACACTATATCTTGAGGAGTAAATTTTTTGCCATCATACTCGATGAGGCTGTTAAAACACTCTTGATGTAGAATGAGCAAGGATAGAGAAGAGGAAAGTGGGTCACCACTATCCAAGAGTATGATATTGAACTACAACCAATGAAGCTAGTCCATGGGAAAGATTTAACTCAGACTATGGCCATTGAAGGACCCAACCTAGTGCAAGAAACATATGTATTGACCAACACTTCCCCAAAGGAGTGGTATTATGATATCATTGCATATTTGATAAATCACAAGTATCCCACACAAATGAACCCAACATAGAAGTGATCCTTCAGGCTTAAGTGCCAATGTTATATGCTTTAAGGATCAATACTCTACATAAAGAATCATGAAGTAATTTACTTGAGGTGTGTAGGAAATAATGAAGCTAACAGAATCATAGAACATTTCCACTCTAAATTCAGGATAGGCCATGGAGGAAGTTAGGCCACAACTTACTAAATCCTAAGAGTAGGGTACTGTTGGCCCTCTATTTTCAATGATGCATATGAGCACGTGAAAACTTTCCATACCTTCCAAATTACTACAACTCGTGAAAAGAATCCTACTATGCTACTATAACCAGTTACGGAAGTGAAGCCATTCGCAATGTGGGGACTTGATTTCATTGGCATGATAAATCCACCTTCATCAGAACAACATAGATATATTTTGACTACAACTAATTACTACACCAGATGGTCCAAAGCCCAAGCTATGAAGAATTGCACGAAAAATGCAGTGATCAAATTTTTGGAAGAGTACATTATCACTAGATTCGGTTGTCCCAATGCTTTGGTGTGTGATAATGGTTCTGCTTTCACTTCCCTAAAGTTTTCCAACTGGGCATTTGATTATGGGATCATTTTGAAGTTTTCCTTAAATTATTACCCCCAGGGTAATGGGTTGGTAGAGTCCACGAACAAGAATTTGCTTAATGTGATCAAGACGTTACTAGAGAATAATCCAAGAGACTGGCATTCTCAACTCAGGTTTTCTCTATGGCTAGATAGAACAAGAGCCAAGAAGTCATTGGGAACATCCCCATATCATTTAGTTTACTGACAAGACCTTGTCTTTCCCATTCAATTGAGGATTCCAACACTGAAATTCATGCAAAAGTACCTAGACCCGGAAGATAGAGTTCAAATTTTCCTTTCACAACTCCTATTATGGGAAGAACAAAGAGACCAAGCCCTCGATAATTTTGTAAAACATCAAGGGGTTGTTAAATGATGGTTTGACAGACATGCAACGACAATGTCGTTCAGGATCTCCGATCTAGTCCTTTATTGGGATAAAGCAAACAAACAAAGAGGGGACGATGATAACATTGATAGGAGAAGAGATCCCATTTCCCATTAACGGGTAGTTTCTGAAACAATATTTACAACCTTGAGTTATTTGATGGGACTTATTTATACATAGTTAGAGTGGCTGCTTTTTGTTGTTTTCTTTAGTTTAGTTGCTTTGTTTTATTAGTTTATTTTTTTCTTTCTTAGATTAGTTTTTGCTTTAGGTTTAGTTTTCTTTCATTTTGTCTTAGGTTTAGATTAGTTTTGAATAAAGAGGGATTCCCATTTGTGAGAAGGGTGGGGTTTCTTACACGCACACTCTGGATTGAACCTGCTAGGTTATGTTGAAAATATTCCTTGGATAAATATTTGTGGAGAATCTTCAAATCCTAGATTAATTGTTTCTAAAGTATCTTAAAGTTAAGGTTAGTAATTGACTAGAAAGGGAATCATCTATTGTATCTTGATGCTGAGTCTTATAGTTATTATATCTCACACACTTAATGAATTCTCTGAGTCATTATGGTTCCTAGGAAAAGTCATGGCTAAATAATAGAAAATAATCAAAAGTCTTGCTTCAGTGCCACTATAATGCTCAAACCCATGTGAGCTTCATTTCTTACAAGCCAAAGTGTGGAAATATGTGAAAAGAAAAAAATATCAAAATGAATGAAAAAGAGAAAAAATGAAAGATCAAAACACTTGGCTTTGGGTGTGCGGACATCTCTACAGGTGTGCACTCAAAAACAAAAAAAAAATGAATCGCCGGAATTAGAGCATTCTCCATGAGATTATAGAGATAACCTCATCGGTGCTATGGATGCTTGCTGGCAGTGAGGCTCTATCCAATGATGCTTTTGGAGTTAAGACAAACTACACAAACAACCATGATGGAACCAAATAGGTCATATTGTTCTTATGAGATATAAATAAACACATTTGCACACACTCGTAATTGAAGGATAAAAGATCTTGACACAATTTAGGATTCCTCTTTCCTTTTGAGTACTCTTCTTTAGCCAAAGGGTAAGTTGGTTATAATTAATCTAAGATTCTGGGTTTGAAGTGGATCTTATATTTGGAATGTTCAGGAACATTCCCCATGTGGAGTCGCCAGATGTTGTGACCTATTTCACACATTGCCCCAATGAAAATGGGGACCCTTAGTAGTTTGCTTTATAGGGTTTTCCTTAGTGTTACAATTTTAGAAGTTTATTGCTTTGAGAATTTGGAGTTAGAGTCTTGAGGAATCACCCTGGTCAATTGAGAATTCAAGCCCAGAAACGTCGTCAATGTGTTTAGAAGGTCCTAAGGACGAAGAATGCCATTGCTTTGAGTCAATTCTGACACTTCCTATTTCTTAGGGATTCTATTTTTTTTTCTTTTTTCTTTTTCTATTTTTTTGGCACTTTGGGACCAATCTAGGAAGCATCTTTTTGGCCTGCTTTTTGCTTTTTGATTTTCTCAGCTTTTTTTAAATTTGACATAGGGTTGTCTCCCACAGGTCATGTTGTCAATTTTTTTTATCTTTAGAATAAAAAATTTGTGCCTCTGAGTATAAAAAGAAAGAAAAATATCCAGGCGAGGGTTTTGTTTAGATGATCTAGATGAAAGCAAGAAATTCATCCAGATATTAGGAAGAGTCAGCATGGCACAAGCATCATCAAGTCTGCCTACACATGAAGGATATATGGAAAGCACATGGTCAAGTCCACCCAAGAGGAGATGGCATACATCAAGCCAAGTCCTCCAGAGGGAAGTGCATCATGTCCAAGCCAGGATAAAGTCCCCCATGCACTTGTCCAAGCAAGCTCCAAGTCCGCACAAGCTGGAAAGATGTCTAGGAAAGATTGAAAGTTTTCCAAAGGGAAAATGTCTAAGCGTTGATGAAGTCCGCCATGCACTTTTCCAAGAAAGCTTCAAGTCCGCCCAAGCTAGAAAGATGTCTAGGCAAGCTTGAAAGTTTTCCAAAGGGAAAATGTCCAAGCATTGATGAAGTCCACCCAAGGTATAAGTTGGACTGAAGTTGGCGAAGTCTTCCCAACAAAAGGAATGAATGTCCAAAGAAATGAGAAGTCCGCCCTAGGCCAAGGTTAATATGTCAATCACAATGCAAAGTCTGCCCTAGCTTGAAGAAAAGATGGAAAATAGGTCATGAAGTCTGCCCTAGAGAAGATGTCCAAGCAACTTCCAAGTTTGCCCAAGCATGTCCAAGGCACTATGAAGTTTTCCCTAGGCCAAGGAAATATTTCAAGCACATGATGAAGTCCACCCCAAGCTTAAAGAGGAGATGGAAAGACCAAGGTGAAGTACGCCCAAGAAGAAAAATGCCTAAGTATTGATGAAATATGCCCAAGGTAGAAGTTGGCAAGAAAAGCTTTAAGTCTGCCATGAAGCCAAATTGATAGACCATGCTAAAACTCACTAAGGAGAAATCCATGGACAAAATAAAATTCACCATGATTAGAAGATTGGAAAAATAAAAATTGAATACTTAGAATAGTTTCCAATACTTTTAAGAAAATTTCAAAATATTCAACACTTAGAAATTTTTTGAACTTAAAAGAAAATATAGAAGACTTTGGCTAAGGATAGCACCATGGTAAAAATTAGAAACTTGTCTTAAAGATTCTTGATAAATATTAAATTTCCATGGTGGAGGAAATAAAGCAAGTCTAGGTTCAATTAATCTCAAATAAGACGTGAAGTTGCTAAAATCAATCGTACTCTTCAACTTTATAAGGAGTTTAAATTGTCATTTTCAATTCATTCTTTCACAGTTTGATTGTGAGAAGATTTTAGCTCTCCCAAAGTTTCAAAAGAAAAATTTCTAAAAGAAAATTCTTGGAGATAAAGTAATTTTTTGAAGTGGAGAGTAGGGAATTTAGAAAAAAATTTGAGTTGAAGGACTGAATTTCTAGAGAATAACGTGCTTTTTCTGAGTTGAAGACAATTTTCAGAATTCAAGGCAGATTTACCATCAAAAGTATATAATTTTGAAGGTTCAAAATCTGAGTTTGACATATTCCTTTCATCCTTCTTCTGTCTTATTCACTTATTCTCATGAAATTTTCTAAGTGCTTAGCCAATTTAAGTCTGACTTTTCACATAATTCAACTTCTTGACAGGCTGAAATTGAAAATTTTGAGCAAATGTCCAAGAAAATTAGAATTTAGAATCCTAAAATTAATATTTTCTTCATGTTTCTTGTAGGTTGATGACCACTAAAGGAGAACCTTCAAGAAAAGCCCAGATGAAGTTCACTAGTAAAGGACTGTAGCTAGAGTCAAAGATCAACTCCAAGTGGAGGAATGTCTCAGACACCAACCTTGGACACATGGATTTTAAAGATTTCAAGAAGAGAATGTATGGGAAAGATGGATTTCTGCCATATCCTATTGCTTGTCGGATGATGAGAAATGGAATTTTCCAAGCGGGTATATTTCCACCAGCTACAAAGTGTACTGAATTGATGGTCAAATGTGCCATACATTACAATGCACAAGAGAGAAAAATCATTGTGCTAGATGGCAGAGTAATTGCTCACCTTGGAGAGTTATCCATTCAAGAAGCATTTGGCATACCAAATTATAATCAGACTTCCTACAAAACCAAGAGGATTCCAGAAGACTTTATGAGGACTGGTTGGAGCTTTGTGCAACAAATATTAATAAGGCGTGGTTAGAGAAATCGAGGCCTTCCATCAAGAAGATGCCAAAGAAATTGCTTCACACTAACTTCAAGGAGTATGGAGACCTCATTTTGCTATTAAAAAGAGTAATGGGTAGCCCTCAAGGTGTGCCATTTGAGACATGGATGTATTACTTTATCGATGAGATCACCTCGGGCATCAAAATGTTCAATTGGTGATGGATAATTAGTGAAAATATCCATGAACAGTTAATAAATTTGGAAAGGACAAAGTCTTTTTACATGAGTTCCTACATTGTCTATCTATTGGCTAGAACTTAGGGATACACAAGACTAATCTATAGAGGTGTGGTAGTAGGAAATGGTGAAAATGAATTTAAGTCCTACAATTGTTATCCACAGTTGCAACTCAACGAGAAGACCCACTTCAAAAGGGTAAACGATGCCTTCTTGATGTACATCACTAGAATATTGCAAGGAGGAACCCATTGCAGGCTCACTCATGAGGCCAAGAGCTTGATCATCAAGTATGGATCCTAGTTTATCCAGTTTCAAAGATTCACCTATATTAGGTTCAAGGATTCACTAGATGTCCTTACTGACTTCCAATTTATCCTACTGACAGGATGATCTTGCTCAAAGTCCTTAGGAAATTGGAGACATACCAAGGCCTGCAAAGATCAGAGTAGAAAGCAACCATTACCTTTCAATTTTTCATTGGAAATATGCTGGAGTCTTGTCCGTCAACACAGGCAGCCAAAAGTGCTAGGTTGGAGATGCAGTGGTATCCATTCACATCTTACCGGTCTAGAGTTGATTTCAATCCTTACAATCATTTTGGGACCGTGAATGGAAAGAAGTATAGACATAAGGTAGACTTGGAATATTCTTGGGAAAATTTCATAGATGAATATGATATCAGGAAAAGACTATGGTCCAAATTGCCAGTGAACTTGATTAGAACAACTGAGCTTTTCCGTGTGCCTAATTAGCTAGAGGATGATGGAGAATATGTTCAACCACACTATGATAAGAATTTGACTCTTCCTCCTATGAGATGGTTAGAACCGAAGCTCACAGACATAACCACCTTGATGAGGCCAGTTGTCAAATATTCACAATGTTGGGTTGATCGACAGATCTAGGAGCTAAGGCGAAGAAATGTGACCCTCACTTATAACTTGATGGGTGAAGTGGATTCCTATTCTTCAAATGTAAGAGCATCTAAAGGTGATGAAAATATTGAAAGCACTAATTCTAGGAAAAGGAATGAAGCAATTGATGACTCCATAAGGTCAAAAGGGAAGAAGATTGTAGAAAAAGAACCTGTTCAAAAGAAGCAAAGATTAGAGCCATCCCATTCCACCACATCTAGGAATATGAATGAGATATTAACTATTAAGGATGAGTCCTCAACTAAAATTATAATTCCTTTTGTAATCCATGAGAAGAAAATTGAATTAATCCAACAGGACAATGATGAACCCCTATCTCCCACAGGTACGAATATACTTGAATTGAAAAATGAAATGGATATTCTAGGTGAAGAAATTCAAGAGGGAATGATTTCCGCTCTTAGAGGACTCTACAATATTCCATGTGTAGAAAATACTCAAGAAGAAGAAGAAGGAATTGAGAAGCCCACGATTCCTGATTGGTTAAAAGAAAGATTGAGGATAAAAGTACCAGTAGAAATTCTAGAGGAGGATGATACAATTGATTTATTGGCTAGGTTAGAAAGAGTTACTGCAAAGAAGCCCACCAAGATGTTTTCCACAATCCAGAAAGATGAAACTAGTCGCCATTTAGTGAAAATTGTCGTTTCGATAGTGGATAAGTCAAAGGAGGACATTTCTCCCCAAGAATATTCCATCACTATTGTCGACTTGGGTCCAAAAAAAGGTCAAGAGGTTGAGGACTTGGACAATTCAGTTGCTTCCATCAAGGAGTGGTTGGAAAAAGAAGTAGCAAAGAAAAGAGAATATAAAAAGGAAATTGAACACCTTAAGGAATACATCTAGCACTTGACCAAACCACTTAGTCAAGGAGATCCAATAGCTCCTCCACTTTTGAATTCTTCACAGGAAACGATCAAATTTTTTGAAGAAGAGATGGTCACAACTAAAAAAACTAAGGAGTCGATAGTGAGCAAAAGTGAAGAAGTGGCTACATTTGTGGAAAGATTGATATTGGCTTATTTAAAAAATTTAGACTCTTTGCTTTCAAGGATTGTAGTTATGGTAGAAGCATGGGACAACATTCAAGATATTCGGGACATAATTATCCCATGCCTAAGATTATTGAAAGGAGTTTCAAAGTAGGAAATGATTGACGATAAAGTAATCGCAACAGGGGCTGCATATGATTTCAACGCCTGGAACTGGGCATTGGTTGCACAGAGCGAAGTCTTGGAGAAGGTGAAGGCTGATGGTATCAGAGTTGAGGAACAAATAAGAGTGATTCAGAATAATATTTTCCTTGTAGTTGTAGATGTGCTTGAGAAGGATTCCATTTGGGAAAATGATATGCAGTTGGAAAGTCTAAAGCTCAGAACCCAGGAGATTTTCTTCGACATCACTCGACCAGTCTTGAAGAATAATTTGACTAAGGCATAAAATTTCTTGTCCATCCGGGATGCCTTCCAAAGACAAGAATCAGAATGGGAGATTTCTTTTGCTAAGTGTGCAGATAGCTTGGACATGTTGGAATTCAAGGTGAACATGCTGCTACATGTCACAATGGAGGAGGTCAACACAATAGTGTCCAAATTCATTGAATACAATTCCACTAGAGAGGATAAGGATGTGCCTCCTAGAAGATAGCTCCTCATGCAACTTTTTCTTCATCCATTGGTTATTAATGTTGTTTTGGGAAACCCTAATTAGGGTTGATTTGTCTTGATCTTACCCATTGATCTTATATTGATCTTGACCTTTCATTTGTTTTTGGAAACTCTATATAAAATCCAAATCTCTCATTTCATTTTGTGGAGAGACTCTTATGAAATTATTGCATAGAGCTACTTTGATAATAAAAGTTCATGTGCATGATTTGCTTTAAATCCTTCTTATTTTCAAGTGGGTGCATGGTTGCATATCTCCTTTAACATAGATTAGATTTAGTATAGAACATAGAATAGATTTAAAAGTGGAATTTGATTTGAATGCTTGTTAGATGAATAAAATATTTGATAGTATAGATTGGTGAAAATATTGCTCATACTTTCTTTGAGTGAATGATTTGTGTTCAATGCCTAAAGTTATCTTGAGCTTATATGGTGGATGCTTAACTTCTGTCTAAATTAATATTGTTGGATTTGATGGTAGTTATTCATGACGTGAAAATTATAAGCACAACCCTAGAAGATTGCACTCACTTTGTGTAGTTGTCATTCATGTGGTGAAGCAAATTGTTGTTACTGGTTTCACCTAGTCTTTACCATCTCTTGAGTTCTTAGGAGTACCAATAAACTTTTGAACCCTTATCCTTTTGCACCTTTCTTTGAAACTTCCAAACTGAAAGACTAAAAAAAAAAAGAGCATTTACCATCAAATTCTCCTAAGTCCTAACTTGTGAATGATTTGTTAACATAAGTCCCTTTGTGTATTACTAGCATATCAAAATTCCCATTGAGCTTATCCACATGTCAAGACCTAAAAAAAGAAGCCTTGGAATTACCATATGATCTTCTCACAATCTTAGCATATGTGGTGGTTTTTCAAGAGAGGATAGAGTGTCTTTGGACATTTTATTCTATGTTTGGTGGGTAATAAAATGCACACCAACATAATTGGCGCTAGAAGGAGGGCCAAAAACAATAATGAATTACTTTCAAGTTGAGGTAGTAGGCATGATGCAGTATGGTGTTACCACATGAGTTTACTGTTGATATACCTTTTGAACAACCATATCAAGGACATACAAATATTACCGATCAGTTATATTCACTTGCTTGGAAATCAAAGACAAGCCACACCGAATTTAGACAAATGAGTTGTACTATTCCTAAGGAGGAAGAGAAAGGATGATGAATTAAAGAAGAAATTGAAAGGGATTTGGTGAAACAAAGAGTCTTGACACTTCTATGAAATTTTTTTGAAGATATACAATGAAAATTTCCTGAAGCCTCCAATCAGTCACCACCTACCCATCCTCAATAAATCCAAGCTTGATTAACATGATGAAGAATGGTGCTTCCAGGTCATGTTCCTAATCTAGGACAAGATCCTAATCCAGTGTTACAACTAGACTTGGGTTTTCACGATGAGCAAGAAGATGCTATTACTGAATTGTTTAGTTTATCATGGAAAGTTAGAAGAAATGATCTTGACTAGTTTTAGATGCACTTTATCTTTGAGGAAGAAGAAGAGAAAGCCTGACGTATTGAGGCCACTATTGAAAGAGATTTTCTTATACAAAGGTTTGAAGCCCTTCAATGATAGCAAAATCAGCTAGCTAATTAATAAGTTCCTCAACAAGTAAATCAACTAGCTCCTAAAGCAGTTCCCACATGTCCCCAACAAGATTGAAAGAAGACACGTTGGATCGAATTGGTCCTTTCTCATCAGATAAATTCTGAAGAGTTACTAGATCCACTCCAGGTTCTTTTAAGGAATTTGTAGAGTTATCACCTTACAAAAATAGATAGAGAAAGAAAATAGAAGCATCACAAGAAGGAACATGAAGTGAAGTCGACCCTAGTGAAGCAGTTTCACCTAGTTAAGAAGTACTAAGTGGAGAAGAAATTTTTGGTTTATTCCAAACCCACCATCATGTGTTCCAATTCCAAGTACTACTCAATTGAATAATCAAGTTCCAGTAGTTGCATAGTCAATTCAACCAATCCAAGTAAATTAGACAAATGCTCCAATGGCGTGGCGTCTAGCTAATGCATTGCCCATGACATTTCCTATTTATCATGACATGCCTAAGAACCCATAATAGTTTGTTCCAAGTTCCATAGTGGTGACCTGAGCTGCACTGTGGATGAACATATCAATTTTTTTGAAGATCTCCTTTAAAATAGAGATATCCAAGAAGAAGATGTTGCATGTAGGCCATTCCCCTACACTTTCGATGAGGAGGCTTCTTATTGGTACATCCATTCACCAACCGACTCTATCCGCAATTGGCAACAAATGAAGGAAGATTTCTTAAAGAAATTTAGGGCACCAATTTCCCTAATTGATTTGTATAGGAAATTTGTGGAAGTGAAGAGGAAAGAGCAAGAGCCAATTACCATGTTCAACAACAAATTCCACAAGGCATATGTGAGGTTATGAGATCCTTAGAACTTGGACAATGATGCAACACTGCTAGTTTATTACGCGACCTTAGATTGTCTCACCTCTATGTTTGTAAAGTCAAAGAATCTGGCCCCGACCAACTTAAAAGAAGCATATTCTACACTAGTTACAGTCAGCAATGATCTAGGAATAGGTATTGCTCTAGGTCCACTTAATTATTTAGGGAATTCCGCTCCTCAAAATCAAATTCAAGATATCAATCGGGCATTGGCTTAGAATACACCTATGATGAACCCAATTCCTACCACAAGTAATCAATTGGTTCTTCACCCAAGAGAACCTATATCCCAAGCACCACCATCACAACCAATATATCTTCAAAATGCAATGACTTTAGTCCTAACTAAAAAATAAAAGAATGAAATAAAGGAATTGACTGACCAAGTCAAGAATCTGTCAACTGAAGTTACATAGTTGAGAGGTCAGAATAATCAAATAAAAAGTATGCAAAGAAAATTTCTTTCGCATCAAGGGAATTAACAAGGTCAAGGTTCCTCTGGATACCAAAGGGACAATCAAAATTACCAAATGGACAATCAAAACTATCAAGGTAATAATCAAGGTTTCTAGAATAACAATCCAGGATTCCAAATGAGGGCATGGAACACCAGACCTAGCAATAGTAATATGTCGTCTCCCTTAGATAATCAACCTACTACTAACAATTGTCTCACATAAAAGGTGTTTCTAGCTAAAGCAGTGTTATCAGGATGGTGCAAATTGCACAATATAGATCAACATTCTGAGTTACATTGCCAAGAATTCCAGGTAGTAGGAGATATTTTTAGGAATGAGAAGAGGAATTCGGAGGTAGAAGATCCTTCGGGGATAGGATATGAAATAGTCCCTACAATGAGATATAATTAGACCCTTGTCATTGAAAATGTCAAGTTTTCACCTTAAAAGTACCCACTATACTAGCCTAATCAACTATTCCCACCCGCATCAAAAAATGGCCCAATGGAGGTGCCACAATATCAAGTTGGATCAGAAGTTCCGATCCCATCAAGTCATCCATCTACAATTAATGGTTATAGTTTCCCTCCATTGTATAATAGTGTATTGGTGGAATGAACCAGAGAAGTGCAAGCATTCCAACAGACATCTGGATATTCGCTCAAGGTATATAAGAGGAATACTCACCATAATGAATCCTTGAATATGTCCATTCCTCCAAATAATTTTTAGACTCCATCAAATCCATATGCTATCAATGTGTTGTCTCTTCCTAGAGATTTTCCTAAATACCATCAGCAGAATGTCCAAACAAATGGGACAAGACAAGTTGCTATACCACAAGTGGAACAAAGGTGGATAACAAACCCTCAAGTAGAGCAAGCTCAGGCACAAACAAAAGATAGCCCCAGAGAAGAATTGAAAATGTTAAGTTCATACGTGATAGAAGAGTTTAAAAAGATTAAGGTTATCTTACCTTTGATCGAGCTCATGAGAATCCCTAAGATTTAGGAAACACTTCTAAATAGGTTGACTAAAGTTGTAGTCGCAAGGAACATCTCACAAAGCTTGCCAAATAGAGGAGTATTGAATGCTCCAACAAATACAAATGTTATTCAAGATGAGCCAGAAGTGTCGGGAAACACATTTGACGCTCCACAACGACCTCCTAATTTTGTGGGAATAGTCCAAACATTGTCTAAAAGTTCAAATCAAGGAGACATGATGCTAGAAGAGGTTCTCATGGATACATACATATTCCAAGAAGAAATTTTGATAAATGAGTTACCACAAGCTCCATAGAAGAAAGAACTTGTCCCAGGAGCACAAAAGGAAAATAGTTGAGATATCAATAATTAAGGAAAAAACCTGATAGTCTTTTACCAAGGAAAATATGAGCCTACCCCATTTTTATTGTCAGTTAGAATATTTGGCAAAATGTTGCACAATTGCTTAGTGGATTCTGGTGCTTCAAGCAATGTGATGCCACTAGCTATCTACCAGAGGTCAGGACTTGTGCCTATGAGAACTAATAAGAAAGTCACTCAGATAAAATAGAAGTCCTTGATATGGGAACATTAAACAATATTCACATGCAACTAGTAGCAAACCCGAGAGTGCAACGTTGTATCGACATTTCAATCGTTGATATCCCTGATGGATATGGCATGATTTTAATCAGAGATTGGTCAAGGAGACTAAATAGATATATTTCTACAAAATTTTCTCACATCCGACTGTCGTGGAAAGGGATCCTGAACCAAATAAGAGTTGACAATACACCGAGGTTCAAGCTAATGATTACTTAATACAAAGTAAACAATGAAATACTATTTCTTGAGATGGTTGATTCTACTGAGGCATTAATTGAAAAATGCCAAGGCTCCTAGGATGATAATGAAGGAATTTTTGAAAATTTTAGAAACTTTGACTTGAAAAGTGCTCAATTGAAGGTAGAATTGTGTGAAAATGTCCACATTCAAGATCTATTGCTGCCAAACTGGTGTCGAATCCACAATGCAGATCATTCTGAATTTATATGCAAGATGTGTCATAAATCCATAGTAGAAGTACATAAAAGAATTCCACAGGCATTGGGCCTTTCAAACATCAAAGAATTCAATCACATTGATGGCTCTACCTTAGTAAGGATACAAGAGATAGAATGTGAACAAGATTCCAAAGAAGGAAAAATGGATCTACAGACTTTTCTTTCCACAAAATAAGAACAAGTTTGTACCCTAAGGTTTGATGGATCTGGTCAAAGAAAGGAGTTGGGGCTAGTTTCAAATTAATTAGTCCGGATGGAGAAACATACCTTGTAGCTCATAGACTACAATTTCCCTACACAAATAATGTCACAAATTACGAATCATTAGTTTAGGGATTACTGCTATCCCTAAGGAAAGGAGAAAAAGTATTACATGCTTTTGGAGATTCAAATATAGTAGTGAAACAGGTAAGAAAACAACACGCTTGTCATGATAAGAGATTAACTCAATACCACAATAGAGTGTGAGATCTTATTGAGAGCTTCAATGCTTTTAATATTCAATCTATGAACCGATCAAACAATCAAGTTGTGAACTCCTTGGCACAAGCCACTAGTTCATTAGAGCCACTCGCCATGGATGGCATGAGTTAGTTCATAGTGGAGATATCATAAATACCATCAGTCCTTGATAATGTTACAAATTTCCAAGTTTTTGAAGATGATGACCACATTCTTGAGTTCTTAACAAGTTCAGATGTTTTTGCAACATAGATTATTGATGAAGATTAGATAGTAGGAGAAGCCAAATTTGATGCTGATGGCATCATGGATTTAAAGACAAATGTCATTCCAAGAGGGATGATACAATTGGAAAGGATAATTGATTAGGATCAAATCAATGAAGTAAAGAGACAAAGGATTGAAGGTGACCAATACAAGAAGGTGAATATTGGAACCGAAGGTGACGTTAAAAATGTATACATAGGTAAAGCCTGCACTCCTGAAGAAAAGGCTGGAATAATTCAAATCATGAAGGAGTTTTTTGATGTCATAGCCTAGAGCGATGAATATTTAATAAATTATGACACTTCTATCATCACACATATAATTCCTCTCAAGCCAGGAAGTAAGCCATTCACACAGTGCCAAAGGTTGGTTAACCAATTGTTGGAACCACTCATATATCAAGAAGTCAAGAAATTGTTATCAACAAGAATCATATCGCCAACCTAGTCGCAGTCTGAAAGAAAAATGGAGAAATTAGGCTATGTGTTGATTTTTGAAACTTAAACAAAGTATTTGAAAAGGACAATTATCCTTTTCCATCACTTGATGAGGTTTTACAAATTTTCTTGATGGGTCACAAATGATGCCCTTTTTGGATGGATATTCTGGGTACAACCAGGTACTTGAGGAATATGAAAATAGATTGAAAATGACATTCACAACAAAATGGCGAACCTTTGCCTACAAAAGAGTGCCCTTTGGGTTAATTAATGTAGGAGCCACATTTCAGAGGGCCATGGACATCACTTTCAGAGACTTAGTTGGAAAATTCATAATCATCTATATGGATGATCTGATAGTGTTTTCAAAGAAAAGAGAAGACCATGTAGAAAACTTGAGGAAGATATTTCAAAGATGTCAAAGGTATGGGATTTCCTCAAATCCAAAGAAGTGCATATTCTAGTTCACCGAGGAAAAATTATTGGGACACCTAATCACTAAGAAGGGGATATTGATTGATCCTGAATGCATAGAGGTAATCTCAAGAATCAATTTTCCTACTAACCAAAAGGAATTGAGATCTTTCTTTGGGAAGATCAATTTTGTCAGAAAATTCATCATCGGATTTGCTGAAATAGTAAAACCTTTAAATGTGATGTTGAAAAAGGATGCCAAGATGGAGTGGACACCACCAACAAAGAAAGCCTTCAAATAAATCAAGTAAGCCATAGCTGATGCTCCTATCCTAGTTAGTCTAGATTACATAAAGCCTTTCTACCTATATTCCTTTTCATCGGAACATTCTTGTGTCGCAATGCTTACTCAATGAACAAAAGAGAAGGATGAGCATCCCATAGCTTTCATGAGCTCAACTCTCAAGGATGAAGAATTGAGGTACCCCAACATTGAAAAGTAGGCCTATGCATTGGTGAAGGTCATTAAAAAATTTAGACACTATATCTTGAGTAAAGTTTTTGCCATCGTACTTGATGTGGCTGTTAAAACACTCTTGATGCAGAATGAGCTAGTAGAGAGAAGAGGAAAGTGGGTTGCCACTATCCATGAGTATGATATTGAATTAAAACTAATAAAGCTAGTTCATGGTAAAATTTTAACTTAGAATATGACCATTGAAGGACTCGACCTAGTGCAACAAACATATGTATTGACCAACACTTCCCCAAAGGAGTGGTATTATGATATCATTGCATATTTGATAAATCATAAGTATCCCATATGAATGAAACCAACATAGAAGTGAGCCTTTAGGCTTAAGTGCCAAAATTATATGCTTCAAGGATCAATACTCTACAAAAAGAAGCATGAAGGAATTTACTTGAGGTGTGTAGGAAATGACGAAGCTGAGAGAATCATAAAACATTTTCACTCTAAATTCGAGATAGGTCATGGAGGAAGTTAGGCCATTGCTTACTAAATTCTAAGAGCAGGGTACTATTGACCCTTTGTTTTCAAAGATGTATATGAGCACGTCAAAACCTGCCACAACTTCCAAATTACTGCAACTTGTGAAAAGAATCCTGCTATGCCACCACAACCAATCACAAAAGTGAAGCTGTTCACAATGTGGGTATTTGATTTCATTGGCATGATAAATCCACCTTCATCAACACAACATAGATATATTTTGATTGCAACTGACTACTACACCAGATGGTTCAAAGTGCAAGCTTTGAAGAATTGCACAATAGATGTGGTGATCAAATTTTTTTAAGAGCACATTATCACTAGATTCGTTTGTCCTAATGCTTTGGTGTGTGATAACGGTTCTACTTTCACTTCCCTAAAGTTTTCCAACTGGGCATTTGATTATGAGATCATTTTGAAGTTTTCCTCAAATTATTACCCCCAGGGTAATGGGTTGGTAGAGTCTACGAACAAGAATTTGCTTAATGCGATCAAGAAGTTACTAGATAAGAATCCAAGAGACTGGCATTCTCAACTCAGGTTTGCTCTATGGGCAGATAGATAAAGCCAAGAAGTCATTTGGTTCCTCCCCATATCATTTAGTTTACAAGAAAGACCCTGTCTTTGCCATTCAATTGAGGATTCCAACACTGAAATTCATGCAAGAGTACCTAGTCTCAGAAGATAGAGTTCAGATTCACCTTTCACAACTCCTATTACTGGAAGAACAAAGAGATCAATCCCTTGATAATTTTTCAAAACATCAAGGGGTTATTAAATGATGGTTTAATAGACGTGCAGTGACGAAGTCCTTCAGTATCTCCAATCTAGTCCTTGATTGGGATAAATCTCACGAATGGAGAGGGGAACATGATAAATTTGACAACCTGTGGAAAGGACCATATTAGGTTTCTAAGATATTGGGAGAGAACATGTTCAAATTGAAAACTTTGACAACAAAAGACATCCCATTTCTTGTTAATGGGTAGTTTCTGAAACATTATTTCCAACCTTGAGTTCCTTGATGGGACTTATCTGTACATAGTTAGAGTAGCTATTTTTTTGTTGTTTTCTTTAGTTTAGTTTCTTTGTTTTATTAGTTTAGTTTTCTTTGCTTTCTTAGATTAGTTTTTTATTAGGTTTAGTTTTCTTTCGTTTTGTCTTAGGTTTAGATTAGTTTTGAATAAAGAGGGATTCCCATTTGTGAGAAGGGCGGTGTTTCTTATATGCACACTCTGGACTGACCTTGCTAGGTTATGTTGAAAATATTCCCTGGATAAATATTTGTGGAGAATCTTCGAATCCTAGATTAATTGTTTCTAAAGTATCTTAAAGTTAAGGTTAGTAATTGACTAGAAAGGGAATCATCTATTGTATCTTGACATTGAGTCTTACCATTATTATATCTCGCACACTTAATGAATTATTTGGGTCATTATGGTTTCCTAGGCGAAGTCATGGATAAATAATAGAAAATATTCAAAAGTTTTGCTGCAACGCCACTATAATGCTCAAACCCATGTGAGCTTCATTGCTTACAAGCCAAAGTGTGGAAATATGTGAAAAGAAAAGAATATCAAAATGAACGAAAAAGGAAAAAAAATGAAAGATCAAAACACTTGGCTTTGGGTGTGCGAACATCTCTATAGGTGTGCACTCAAAAACAAAAAAATAATAAATTGTCGGAAGTAGAGCATTCTCCATGCGATTATAGAGATAACCTCGCCGGGGCTATGGATGTTCACTGGTAGCGAGGCTATTTCCTAGGATGCTTTTGGAGTTAAGAAAAACTACACAAACAACCATGATGGAGCCAAATAAGTCATAATGTTCTTATGAGATGCAAATAAACGCATTTGCACACACTTGTAATTGGATGATAAAAGATCTTGATATAGTTTAGGATTCCTCTTTCCTTTTGAGTACTCTTCTTTAGCCAAAGGGTAAGTTATAATTAATCTAAGATTCCAGGTTTGAAGTAGATCTTATCTTTGGAATGTTCAAGAACATTCCCCACATGGAATCACCAGATGTTGTGACCTATTTCACACATTGCGCCATTGCAAATGGGATCCTCAGTAGTTTTCTATTTAGGATTTTTCCTTAGACTTACAATTTCATAATTTTATTGCTTTGAGAATTTAGAGTTAGAGTTTTGAGGAATCACTGGGGTCAAGTTGAGAATTCAAGCCCAAAACAATACCTAGACATCGTCAATGTGCTCAGAATGTCTAGAGGATGAAGAATGCCATTGCTTTGAGTCAATTTTGACACTTCCTATTTTTTAGGGATTCTTCTTTTTTGTTTTTTGTATTTTTTGGAACTTTGGGACCAATATGAGAAGCAACTTTTTGGCCTGCTTCTTGCTTTTTATTTTTTGCTTTTTTTCATCTTTTTTGAAAGTTGACCTAGGGTTGGGTTCCACAGGTCATGTTGTCAATATTTTTATCTTCAGAATAAAAAATTGTGCCTCAGAGTATAAAAAGCATGAAAAATGTCCAAGCGAGGGTTTTGTTCAAATGATCCAGATGAAAGCAGGAAATTCATCTAGATATTAGGAAGAGTAAGCATGGCACAAGAATCATCAAGTCTACCTACACATGAAGGATGGATGGCAAGCACATGGTCAAGTCCACCCAAGAGGAGATGGCAGAGATCAAGCCAAGTTTTCCCAAGGGAAGTGCATCATGTCTAAGCCAAGATAAAGTTTTCCATGCACTTGTCCAAGCAAGCTCCAAGTCCACCCAAGATGGAAAGATTTCTAGGAAATTTTGGAGGTTTTCCAAAGGGAAAATGTCTAAGCATTGATGAATTTCACCATGCACTTGTCCAAGCAAGCTCCAAGTCCGACCAAGCTTGAAAGATGTTTAGGGAAGCTTGAAAGTTTTCCAAAGGGAAAATTTCTAAGCATTGATGAAGTCCATCTAATGTATAAGTTGGCATGAAGTCGGCCAAGTCCACCCAACACAAGGAATGAATGTCCAAAGCAATGAGAAGTCTTCCCTACACCAAGGTAAATATGTCAAGCACAAGGAAAAGTATACTCTAGCTTGAAGAAAATATGGCAAAGAGGTCATGAAGTTTTCCCTAGAGAAGATGTCCAAGCAACTTCCAAGTCCGCCCAAGCATGTCCAAGGCACTATGAAGTTCACCCTAGGCTAAGGAAAGATGTCAAGCACATGATGAAGTACGCCCCAAGCTTAAAGAGGAGATAGCAAGACCAAGGTGAAGTCTGACCAAGAATAAAAATGCCTAAGTATTGATGAAGTACACCCAAGGTAGAAGTTGGCAAGAAAAGCTTTAAGTCCGCCATGAAGCCAAATGGATAGACCATGCTAAAATTTTCTAAGAAGAAATCCATGGACAAAATAAAATTCACCATGATTAAAAGATTGAAAAAACCAAAATTGAACACTTAGAATATTTTCCAATACTTTAAAGAAATTTTGAAAATATTCAACACTTAGAAAATTTTTGAACTGAAAAGAAAATCTAGAAGATTTTGGCTAAGGATACTACCATGGTAAAAATTAGAAACTTGTCTTAAAGATTTTCGATAAAGATTAAATTGCCATGGTGGAGGAAATAAAGCAAGTTCAGGATTGATGAATCTCAAAGAAGACATGAAGTTGCTAAATTCAATCATACTCTTAAACTTTATAAGGAGTCTAACTTGTCATTTTCAATTTGTTCTTTCAAAGTTCGATTGTGAGAAGATTTTAGCTCTCCCAAAGTTACGAAAGAGAAATTTCTGAAAGAAAATTCTTGGAGATAAAGTAATTTTTTGAAGTGGAGAGCAAGGAATGAAGCAAAATTTCTGAGTTGAAGGACTGAATTTCTAGAGAATAATATGGTTTTTCTGAGTTGAAGACAAAATTTCTAGAATTCAAGGCAGATTTATAGTCAAAAGTATACGATTTCTAAGGTTCAAAATATGAGTTTGATAGATTCCTTTCATCGTTCTTCTATCTTATTCACTTGTTCTCGTGAAATTGTCTAAGTGCTTAGCCAATTTCAGTCTGATTTTTCACAAAATTTAACTTTTCGACACGATGAAATTGAAAATTTTGAGCAAAGGTCCAAGAAAATCAGAATTTAGAATCTTAAAATTAATATTTTCTTCATGTTTCTTGCAGGTTGATGACCACATGAGGAGAACCTTCAAGAAAAGCCCAGGTGAAGTTCACTAGTAAAGGACTGCAACCAAAGTCAAAGATCAACTCCAAGTGGAGGAATGTCACAAACACCAACCTTGGACACATGGATTTTAAAGATTTCAAGAAGAGAATGTATGGGCATGATGGATTTTTGTCAACACCTATTTCTCGCCTGATGATGAGAAATGGCATTGTCCAAGTGGCTAAATTTCCACCAGCTGTGGAGTGTACTGAATTGATGGTCAAATGTTCCACGTATTACAATGCACAAGAGAGACAAATCATTGTGCCATATGGCAGAGTATTGGCTCACCTTGGAGAGTTAGCCATTTAAGAAGCGTTTGACATACCAAATTATAATTGGACTTCCTACAAAACCAAAGAGGATGCCAAAATACTTTATGAGGACTGGTTGGAGCTTTGTGTAACAAATATCAATAAGGTGTGGTTAGAGAAATCGAGGCCTTCCATCAAGAAGATGTCGAAGAAATTTCTTCACACTGAATTCGAGGAGTATGGAGACCTCATTTTTCCATTAAACAGAGTAATGGGAAACCCTCAAAGTGTACCATTTAAGACATGGATGTATTAATTTATTGATGAGATCACCTCGGGTGTCAAAATGTTCAATTAGTCATGGATAATTAGTGAAAATATCCATGAACAGTTAATAAATTTGGAAAGGAAAAAGTATTTTTACTTAAGTTCCTACATTGTCTACCTATTAGCTAGAACCTACAGATACATAGGACTAATCTGCAAAGGTGTGGTAGGAAATGGTAAAATTAAATTTAAGTCCTATGATTGTTATCCATAGTTGCAGCTCAATGAGAAGAGCCACTTCAAAAGGGTAAATGATGCCTTCCTGATGTACATCACCAAAATATTGTAGGGAGGAACTCATTAGAGGCTGACTCATGAGGCCAAGAGCTTGATCATCAATTATGGATCCTGGTTTATCTAGTTTCGAAGATTCACCTATATAAGAGTTCAAGGATTCACCGGATGTCCTGACCGACTTCCAATTGATCCTACCAATAGGATGGTCTTGCTCAAAGTCTTTAGGCAATTGGAGACATAACAAGGCCTCCAAAGATCAAAGTAGAAATAAACCATTACCTTTGCATTTTTCATTGGAAATATGCTGGAGTCTTGTCCATCGACATAGGAAGCTGAAAGTGCCAGGTTGGAGATACAGTGGTATCCATTCACATCTTAATGTTCTAGAGCTGATTTTGATCCTTACAATCATATTGGGACCATGAATGGAAATAAGTATAGAAATAAGATAGACTTGGAAGATTTTTGGCTGAATACTACAAATGAATATGATATTAGGAAAATACTATGGTCCAAATTTCTAGTGAACATGATTAGAACAATTGAGCTTTTTCGTGTGCTTGATCAGTTAGAGGATGATGAAGAATATGTTTAGCCACATTATGATGAGAATTGGTCTCTTCCTCCTATGAGATGATTAGAACCAGAGCTCACAGACTTAATAACCCTAATGAGGCCAGTTGTGAAATATTCATAGTGGTGGGTTGATCAGCAAATCCATGAACTAAGGTGAAGAAATGTGACACTCACTTACAATTTGATGAGTGAAGTGGAGTCCTATTCTTCAAATGAAAGAGTATCCCAAGGTGATGAACTGATTGAAATAACTAATTCTAGGAAAAGGAAGGAAGCAATTAATGACCCCATAAGGTCGAAAGGGAAGAAGATTGTAGACGAATAACTCGTTCAGATGAAGCATAGATTAGAGCCACCCCATTCTGCCATGTCCAGGAATTTAAACGAGATATTAACTATTGAGGATGAGTCCTTGGATTAAATTAGAATTCCTTCTCCAATCCATGAGGAGAACATTGAATTAATGCAATAGGACAATGATGAACCCCCATCTCCCATAGGCACGAAGATACTTGAATCGAAAAATGAAATGGATATTTTGGGTGAATAATTTCAAGAGGGAATGATTTCTGCTCTTAGAGGAGTCTAGGATATTCCATGTGCAAAAAATACTTAGGAAGAAGAGGGCATTGAGAAGCGGACGATTCCTGATAGGTTAAAAGAAAGATAGAAGATAAAAGTACCAATAGAAATTCCAGAGGAGGATGATACGACTAATTTTTTGGTTAGGTTAGAAAGAGTTACTACAAAGAAGCCCGCCAAGATGTTTTCCACAATCCAGAAAGATGAAACTGACCACCGTTCAGTGCAAATTGTCATGCCAACAGTGGATAAGTAAAAGGAGGACATTGTTCCCCAAGAATATGCCATCACTAGTATTGACTTGGGTCCAGCAACAAAAGGTCAAGAGGTTGAGGACTTAGACAATTCAGTCGCTTCCATCAAGGCAAGGTTGGAAAAAGAAGTAGAAAAGAAAATAGAATATAAAAAGGAGATTGAATGCTTGAAGGAATACATCTAGCACTTGACCAAACCATTTATTCAAGGAGATCCAATAGCTCCTCCACTTTTGAATTCTTCATAGGAAACAATCAAATATTTGGAAGAAGAGATGGTCACAACTAAAGAAATTGAGTTGATAGTGAGCAAAAGTGAAGAAGCAAAAATATTGATATTGGCTTATGGACAAACTTACTCTTTACTTTCAAGGATTGCAGTTATGGTAGAAGCATGGGACAACCTTCAAGATATTTAGGAAAAAAATTATCCCATGCCTTAGAGTATTGAAAGGAGTTATGAAGTAGGAACTAATTGATGGTAAAGTAATCATAGCAGGGGCTGCATATAATTTCAACACATGGTACTGGGCATTGGTTGCATAGAGCGAAGTATTGGAGAAGGTGAAGACTGATGGTATTAGAGCTAAGGAAAAAATAAGAGAGATTCAAAATAATATTTTCATTGTAGCTGTAGATGTGCTTGAGAAGGATGCTATTTAGGAAAATGATATGCAGTTGGAAGGTCTAAGGCTAAGAATAAAGGATATTTTCTTCACCATCACTGGACTAGTCTCGAAGAATAATTTGACTAAGGAATCACATTTTTTGTCCATCCAAGATTCCTTCCAAAGACATGAATTAGAATGGGATATTTCTTTCGTTGAGTGTGCAGATAGCTTGGACGTGTTGGAATTCAAGGTGAGCATGCTTCCACATGTCACAATGGAGGAGGTCAACACAATAGTGTCCAGATTCATTGAATACAATGCCACTAGAGAGGATAAGGATGGGCCTCCTAGAAGATAGCTCATCATGCAACTTGTTCTTCCATTGGTTATTAATGTTGTTTTGGGAAACCCTAATTAGGGTTGATTTGTCTTGATCTTAGCCATTGATCTTAGATTGATCTTGACCATTCATTTGTTTTTGGAAAATCTATATAAACTCCAAATCTCTCATTTCATTTTGTGGAGAGAGTCTTATGAAATTGTTGGATAGAGACACTTTGATAATAAAAGTTCATGTACATGATTTGCTTTGAATCCTTCTTATTTTCAAGTGGTTGCATGGTTGCATATGTCCTTCAACATAGATTAGATTTAGTATAGAACATAGAATAGATTTAAAAGTAGAATTTGATTTGAATGCATGTTAGATGAATGCAAGATTTGATAGTATAGATTGGTGAAAATCTTGCTCATACTTTCCTTGAATGAATTATTTTTTTTCAATGCCTAAAGTTAACCTGAGCTTATATGGTGGATGCTTAACTTCCGTCTAAATTAATATTATTGGATTTGATGGTAGCTATTCATGACGTGAAAATTATAAGCACAATCCTAGAAGATTGCACTCACTTTGTGTAGTTGTCATTCATGTGGCGAAGCAAAGTGTTGCTACTAGTTTCACCTAGTCTTTACCATCTCTTGAGTTCTTAGGAATAGCATAAAATTCTAAACCCTTATCCTTTTGCACCTTTTTTTGAAACTTCCAAACTGAAAATCCCAAAAAAAATAACAGAGAGCATTTACTGTCAAATTTGTCTAAGTCCTAACTTGTGAATGATTTGTTAGTGTAAATCCCTTTGTGTATTACCAACATATCACAATTCCCATTGATCTTATCCACACATGAAGACTTGAAAAAAGAAACCTTGGAATAGCCATATGATCTTCTCGCAATCTTAGCATATGCAGTGGTTTTTTAAGAGAGGATAGAGTGTCTTTGGACATTTTATTCTGTGTTTGGTGGGTAATAAAATTCACACCAACAAAATTGGTGCTAGAATGAGGGCCAAAAACAACAACGAATTACTTTCAAGTTGAGGTAGTATGGATGATGCAGTATGGTGTTACCACATAAGTTTCCTTTTGACATACCTTTTGAAAAACCATATCAAGGATAGATGAACATTACTGACCATTTATATTCACTTGCTTGGAAGTCAAAGACAAACCACACCAAATTTAGATAAGTGAGCCATACTATTGCTAAGGAGGAAGAGAAAGGATGACAAATTGAAGAACCAATTGAAAGGGATTTGATGAAGCAAAGAGTCTTGACACTTCTATGACAAGTTTTTAAAGATATACAATTACAATTTCTTGAAGCCTCCAATTAGTCACCACCTGACCATCCACAATAAATCCAAGATTGATTAACATGATGAAGAATGGTGTTTCTAGGAAGTGTTCCTAATCTAAGACAAGATCCTAATCCAGTGTTAGAACTAGACTTGGGTTTTCACGATGAGCAAGAAGAAGTTATTACCAAATTGTTTAGTTTAGTGTGGAAAGTAAGAAGAAACGCTCCTGACTAGTTTCAAATGTGCTTTGTCTTTGAGGAAGAAGAAGATAAAGCTCGACGTATTGAGGCCGCTATCCAAAGAGATTTTCTTATCCAAAGGTTTGAAGCCCTTCAACGACAACAAAATCAACTAGCTAATCAACATGTTCCTCAACAAGTAAATCAACTGGCTCTTGAAGCAGTTCCCGCACGTCCCTAACAGGATTGAAAGAAGACATGCTGGATCAAATTGGTTCTTTCTCATTAGATAAATTACGAAGAGTTAATAGATCCACTCTAGGTTCTTTTAAAGAATTTGTAGAGTTATCACCTTACAAAAATAGATAGAGAAAGAAAACAAAAGCATCACAAGAAGGAACATCAAGTGCAATCGACCCTAGCGAAGCAGTTTCACCCAGTGAAGAAAGACCAAGTGGAGAAGACATTTTTAGTTTATTCCAAACCCCACCATCATGTATTCCAATTCCAAGTACTACTCAACTGAATAATCAACAAGTTCAAGTAGCTGCACAACCAGTTCAACCAATCCAAATAAATTAGAAAAATGCTCCAATGGCATGGTATCCAGCTAATGCATCACCCATGGCATTTCATGTCTATCATGACTTGCCTAAGAACTCATAATAGTTTTGTTCCAAGTTCTATAGTGGTGACCTGAGCCGCATTATGGATGAACATATCAAGCTTTTTGAATATCTCCTTCAAAATAGAGATATCCAACAAGAAGATCTTGTAGGAAGTTCCCCTACACTTTTGATGAGGAGGCATCTTATTGGTACATCCATTTTCCACTTGACTCTATCCGTAATTGGAAACAAATGAAGGAAGCTTTCTTAGAGAAATTCATGACACCAATTTCCCCAACAGATTTGTATAAGCAATTTGTGGAAGTGAAGAGGCAAGAGCATGAGCCAATTAGCATGTTCAACAATAGATTCCATAAGGCATACATGAGGTTATGAGATCATTACAACTTGGACAATGTTGCAACATTGCCAGTTTATTATGCAGCCTTGGATCGTCTCACCTCTATGTTTGTAAAGTCAAAGAATCTGACCCTAACCAACTTAAAAGAAGCATATGTTGTAGTAGTTACAGTCAACAATGATCTAGGAATAGGTATTTCTCCAAGACCACTTAATTATTTAGGGAATTCCACTCTTCAAAATCAAATTCAAGATATGAATCAGGTGTTGGCTCAGCATACACCTATGATGAACCCAATTCCTACGTCAAGTAATCAATTGGTTCTTCACTCGGGAGAGCCTATATCCCAAGCACCACCATCACAACCAATATATCTTCAAAATGCAAGGACCTCAACCGTAACTAAAGAAGAAAATGATAAAATAAAGGAATTGACCAACCAAGTCAAGACGCTGTCAACTGAAGTTATATATTTGAGAGGTCAGAATAATCAAATACAAAGTATGCAAAGAAACTATCTATCACATCAAGGGAATTACCATTGTCAAGGTTCCTCTGGATACTAATGGGACAATCAAAATTACCAAATGGATAATCAAAACTATCAAGGGAATAATCAAGGTTTTCGGAATAACAATCCAGGATTCCAAAAGAAGGCATGGAACACCGGACCTAACAACGATACTGTACCATCTCCCTTAGATAATCAACTTGCTACTAAAAATAATCCCATAGAAAAGGTGTTCCTAGCCAAAGCAATGCTATTAGGATGGTGCAGATTGCGCAATATAGATCAACATTCTGAGTTACATTGCCATGAATTCCAGGTAGCGATAGATATTTTTAGGAATGAGAAGAGAAATTTGGAGGTAGAAGATCCTCTAGTGACATAATATGAAATAGCCCCCACAATGAGAATATAATCAAGCCCTTGTCATTGAAAATGTCAAGTTTTCACTCTAAAAGTACCCACCATACCATCCTAATCGACTATTCCCACCTGTATCAACAAATGGCCCAATGGAGATGCCACAATATCAAGCTAGATATGAAATTTCGATCCCATCAAGTTAGCCATCTACAAGTAATGGTTATAGTTTCCCTCCATTATATATTAGTGCATTGGTGGAAGGAGCCAGAGAAGTGCAAGCATTCCAATAGATGTCCAGAAATACGCTCAAGGTATATCAGAGGAATACTCACCATAATGAATCCTTGACTACGTCCATTCCTCCAAACAATTTTCAGACTTCACCAAATCTAAATGCTACCAATGTGTCATCTCTTCCTAGAGATTTGTTTGAATATCGTCAATAGAATGTCCAAATAAATGGGACAAGGAAATATACTGTAGGACAAGTGGAACAAAGGTGGCAAGCAAACCCTCAAGTAGAGAAAGCTCATGCACAAACAAAAGATCACCCCAAAGAAGAATTGAGAAGGTTAAGTTCATATGTGCTAGAAGAGTTTAAAAATATAAAGGTCAGCTTACCTTTGATCGAGCTGATGAGAATCCCTAAAAATTGGGAAACACTTCTAAGTAGTTTGAATGAAGTTGTAGTCCCAAGGAATACCTCACAAAATATGCCGAATATAGGAGTATTCAATGCTCTAGCAAATACAAATGTTATTCAAGATGAGCTAGAAGTGTCAAGCAACACATTTGATGCTCCACAATGACCTAATTTTGTGGGAATAGTCCAAACATTGTCTAAAAGTTCAAATCAAGGAGACATGACACCAGAAGAGGTTCTCATGGATACAAACATATTCCAAGAAGAAATTTTGACAAATGAGCTACCATAGGCTCCACCGAAGAAAGAACTTGTCCCAAAATCACAAAAGGAAAAGAATCAAGATATCAACAATCAAGGAAAACACCTGTTAGTCTTTTACCAAGGAAAAGATGAGCTTGCCCCATTTTTATTGTCAGTTAGAATATTTGAAAAAATGTTGCACAACTACTTAGTGGATTCCGGTGCTTCAAGCAACGTGATGCCACTGGCTATCTGCTAGAGGTTAGGACTTATGCCTATGAGAACCAATAAGAAATTCACTCAGTCAGATAAAACATAATTCCCTGTTATGGGAGAATTAAACAATATTCACATGCAACTAGTAGCAGACCCGAGAGTGCAAATTTTTATCAAAATTTCAATCATTGATATCCCTGATGGATACAACATGCTTTTAAGCAGAGATTGGTCAAGGGGAATAAATGGATATATTTCTATAGACTTTTCGAACATGCGACTATTGTGGAAAGGGATCCCGAACCAAATAAGAGTTGGCAACACATTGAGACTCAAGCTGATGACTATTGAATACAAAGTAAACAATGAAATACTGTTTCTCGAGATAGACTTAGGCTCCTACAGGCCTAGAGTTAATGAAGTCCTAATGTTGCATCGATCAACTTAGAAAATCAACAGGATGGTTGATTCTACCAAGGCACTAATTGAAATTTTTTGAGGCTCCCAGGATGATAATGAAGGAATGTTTTAAAATTTTAGAAACTTTGTCTTGAAAAGTGTTCAATTGAAGGTAGAATTGTGTGAAAATGTCCACATTCAAGATCTATTACTGCCAAACTGGTGTCGAATCCACAATGCGGTTCATTTTGAATTTATAAGCAAGATGTGTCATAAAGCCATAGAAGAAGTACATAAAAGAATTCCACAGGCATTGGGCCTTTCAAACAACAAAGAATTCAATCATATTGATGGCTCTACCTCAGTAAGGATACAAGAGATAGAATGTGAACAAGATTCCCAAGAAGGAAACATGGATCTACTAACTCCACTTTCTCCACAACAAGAAAAAGTTTGGATCCTAAGGTTTGATGGATCCTAGTCAAAGAAAGGAGCTGGGGCTGGTTTCAAATTAATTAGTCTGAACGGAGAAGCATACCTTGTAGCTCACAAACTACAATTTCCTTGCACAAATAATGTCGCAAAATATGAATCATTGGTTCAAGGATTATTGCTATCCCTAAGGAAAGGAGCAAAAGTATTATATGCTTTTGGAGATTCAAAGATAGTAGTGAAATAGGTAAGAAAACAATACATTTGTCACGATAATAGATTAACTCGATACTGCAATAGAGTGTGTGACCTTATTGAGAGCTTTGATGCTTTCAATATTCAATCTGTGAACTTATCAAACAATCAAGTCGCAAACTCCTTGGCACAAGTCGCGAGTTCATTAGAGCATGGATGGGGTGAGTCAGTTCACAATGGAGCTATCATCAATACCATCAGTCCCTGATAATGTCACAAATTTCCAAGTTTTAGAAGATGATGACCACATTCTTTAGTTCTTAACAAGTTCAGATGTTTTTGCAACATAGATTATTGATGAAGATGAGATAGCAGGAGAAGCCAAATTGGATGTTGACAACATCATGAATTTAAAGAAAAATGTCATTGCAAGAGGGATGATACAATTGGAAAGGATATTTGATCAGAATCAAATCAATGAAGTAAAGAGACAAAGGATCAAAGGTGACGAATACGAGAAGGTGAATATTGGAACCAAAGGTGACATTAAAAATGTATACATAGGTAAAGCCTGCACTCTCGAAGAAAAGGATGGAATAATTCAAAGCATTAGGGATTTTTCTGATTTCATAGCCTGGAGCTATGAAGATTTAAGAAATTATGACACTTCTTCGAATGAATGAATTTTGTTCAATGTATAAAGTTAGCTTGAGCTTATATGGTGGCTACTTAACTTCTGTCTAAATTTATATTTTTTGATTTCATGGTAGTTATTCATGATGTAAAAATTATAAGCACAACCCTAGAAGATTGCACTCACTTTGTGTAGTTGTCGTTCATATGGCAAAGAAAAGTGTTGTTACTAGTTTCACCTAGTCTTTACCGTCTCTTGAGTTCTTAGGAGTAGCATAAAATTCTAAACCCTTATCCTTTTGCACCTTTTTCTGAAACTTCCAAACTAAAAATCCCCCCCCCCCAAAAAGAGAGAGAGCATTTACCATCAAATTCACCTAATTCCTAACTTGTGAATGATTTATTAACGCAAGTCCCTTTGTGTATTACCAACATATCACAATTCCCATTGAGCTTATCCACACGTCAAGACCTGACAAAAGAAACCTTGGAATCCCCATATGATCTTCTTGCAATCTTAGCATATGCGGTGGTTTTTCAAGAGAGGATAGAGTGTCTTTGGACATTTTATTTTGTGTTTGGTGGGTAATAAAATGCACACCAACACTACTCAACTTTTGTTTTATTTATCTTTTGTAAGGTGCATTTGTTAGAACTATTTTTTTTATGGTCACTTGTGAATTGTTCTTAGTTAGTGGTTAATCTTTATGCTTTATATTTTATGAGGTTAGTGGTGGGCTAATTGTGGCTAGGATGAAACCTTGTAATAAATTATTAAGTTATGAGAGCTCTATATTTATGTCAACTTAATGGGCTGAATCTAATGGATTAAATATGTTTAAGGTAGCACCATGTTTTAAAAATTTATTCTTATGTTAATTAAGGTACGGATAAATTCTATCATTAAATTAAAAGTTACATTCTTTAATAGGATAAAAAGAGTGTCTTTAAAATTTGGAGTTTTATTTAAAATTAGTGGGTTTTTATATGTAGAATAATGGATTATGGGAATTATTTTAGGATATATGGTTGAATTGTTATTTAATTAAATTTAGTATTTTCAGTTTCATTTATTTAAATTTGATATGAAATTTTTGAGTTATACTTCTAAACCCTTATGAGAGATCTTGATTGGAAATATTAAATTTAATTGCTTGACAAAGAAATCACATCTGTGACTATTATGTGGAATGTCTAGGAGAGATCCAATGGTTTCCATATCATTTGCCACCTTGTTATTGACTCTAGGTATTTTCTCAAATGATACAATAATGAAATATTGTTTGAAACTATCAACCATTCTTTTGTATGGAAGTAGTTTGTCATCTTTTATTTGATACTTTTCATTGATTTGTCTCAATACCAGTTGGGAATCTCTATAAACTTGTAAATATTTTATCTACCATTTCTTAACCATCCTTAACCTTGTAATAAGAGCTTCATATTCAGCTATGTTATTTGTGCTTGAAATTTTCTAAAAAATATGACTTTGGTATGCAATCATGTTAGGGTGTGATGAACAAGAATCCTACCCCTGAACCATGTTGAGTGTGAGATCCATCAAATTATAACTTCCATTGACTAGTAGAAGTGATTGAGAATACTGCTTCATCTGGGAAAATATGATATGAGGGGATTTTCATTATATATTTGTGCTTTTTCTAGTTGATATGCTATGACCTATCCTTTGATTTCCTTCATATCCACATACTCTATGTCAAATTCACTAAGTATCATAGCCCATTTTTCCATGCCGCCTATGAGTGTTTCTTTTGAAAATGGGTACTTTAGTGGATCTACCTTATAGATGAGCTTGAATTAATGGTTTAAGAATATAGTAACATAGCTTTTGGGAGGAAAAGATATCTGCTAAACATTCTCACTCGATAGGAGTATAACTAAGCTCATATCCAACTAATGTTTGGCTTATATAGTAGATTTCTTTCTCTTTCCATGAGTCATTGTACTATACCAAGAGAGCACCCAATGTTGTTGTAGTTGCTAAGATGTATAGGATCAAAGGTCTATCTACCATTGGAGGCATATATATTGGAGGTGATGCTAGGTAATCTTTTAGATGTTGGAAGGCTTGTTGATAGTTCTCATCCCATCTAAATGTGAAATCCTTATAAAGGAGATGATTAAATGGGTGAAATTTTTCTGCTAGTTGTGCTATAAACCTTTTGATAGATTGGAGCTTCCCTTGTAGAATTTGAAGTTAATTTAGAATTTTATGAGGCATATCAATGATTGCTTTAAATTTTTCCTAGTCTACCTCAATGCCTATTCAAGACAATATGTATCTCAAAAGTTTTCTAGAAGTGAACCTGAATACAAATTTTTTGGATTTAGCCTCACTTGATATTTTTCGAGTTTGTTAAATATTTGAGCTAGTACCTCTAGGTATCCTTTTCTTGTCACTATTTAGCGAGGATGTTATCTACACAATCTTCCATGATGCTATGAAACATGTCATGGAAAATCATTTTCATGACTCGTTGATACATTGCCCCTACATTTCTAAGATCAAAAGGAATATAATTCCAATAGTATGTACCTCAAGGGCATGTGAAAGTTTTTTTATGTTGGTATTATTATGCTATGTGGATTTGGTTATACCCTAAAAATTTGTCCATGAGTGAAATAATTTTATGACCTTGAGTCAAATTCATAATTATTTCTATGTTGGGCAATGGGAATTCATCCTTAGGAAAAGCTTTGTTAAGATATCTGAAGTTGTTGCAAATGCACATGCCCCCAGTGGGTTTGGAAACTAGGACTAGATTGGAAACCCACTTTAGATAATCAATTGGTCTTATGAAACTAATTTCCAACAATTTTTATACCTCTACTTTCACAAGTAATCAAATGTATGGATGCAACTTGTGTAGCTTTTGTTCACTAGGTTAGCCCCTAGATATATCTTTAAGCGATGCACCACTAGTGTGGTATCTAGTCTAGGCATGTTAACATAAGACAAAGCAAAGTTGATTTTACATTCTTCTAGGAATGTTGTGAAATTGTGTTTCTCTTTAAGATCTAAGGATGCTACATAGTTGGTGTGTTAGTGGTTTTGAAATTTACTTGTTCAGAATCCTCTAAAAGGATTGATAACTTTTCTTGATGTTTAGCTATACTTGGGAGGTCAAATACTTCATGCTTAGGCACTTCAAAGAGGTTTTCACCCTTGGATATGTCCTTTGTTTTTATTTTTTCATGATCCAAAAGTGCCACATTGTGGTTTTCACTTGGAGATCTATTTTGATTTTTTATACTCTCATATTTATGACTAAAGGATTCAGGGTTCTCCCTAAAGTATGCTTTCACATCAAGCTCTATGTTGAACCCTGCTATGTGGTCTCCTAGAAGTATGCCATCTCTAAATCTAATGAACTCAATAATAGATTCATATTTCTCAAATAAATACAAAATCAGTGCTTGTTGTTGGCCCCATTAAATGATTTGGGGGTAGAAAAGTTGGAGGCCATTATCAAGGGAAGGTGAAGTGAATGATAAGTTTGTGATAGTGTTAATAGATGAATCTTTGAATAAGTCAGTGATTTACATTAGAGATCCCTCGATGGTATCATTGTTATAAATATTATCCATGAGAGAAGCTTCAACTACCTCACTAGAGATACTCTCAATGTTGGAGGTAGCATTGTTGGATGTTGTGGTTGTGTTGCTGATATGTGGTTGTCATCAATGTCAACACTATTAACATTAGTGCATTTGAAGCTGTATATGTTGAGGATATTGAGAAAATTGTAATGAAATGAGTTGCAAGTTGTCAATGGTGAAGTGATGTTCTGTCTATCGGTGGGTTCTGTACATAATTGATAAGAGGTTGTGGACTAAAGGGTTTCTTGTTGAGTATATCTAGTTTATCCACATCGAGTTTCAGAGATCCACGTGAAGATTTGTCTTTTAATAGTTTTTCTATTACTTCAGTTTGTGTTCTTGAATGAAGATTATGTGATTTCAGTTAGTTCAGTTGTTGCAGATGCTTCTTTGGTGATTTATGATGCTTGTGGATGTTTCTAGATCTTTATCTATCTGTGTTGCAAATCTGCGTTGATCGTTGTGCTCGTGATCCAAGATTTCCTCTTGAGTGTTCATTTTTTTCATGTTCTTGGCCGATAGGGTGTTGAAGTGTGTTGTGGATCTTCGAGGATAAATTATTTGAAGTGTTTTCATGTTGAAGTTGTTATTTTGGGTCTTCACTATGTTGTGGCCGACCTTGGTTGATTCACATTGAAAATTATCTATTGTTTTGGGCAAACAGTTTATATTCATTTTATTATTTCTTTGTGGCCAACTTGTAGCGGTTTAATTTTTTGTTGTGGATATATAAGAGCAATTGTTTATTTGAATTAGAGTGTGCTTTTGTATGAGATGTGCGAATAATGTTCAAATAATTCGAAGGAAGAGCAGAGTGTGAAGAAGAGTGAAGAAGTGTTCATATGCTTAACCAAAACTATAATTAGGCATTAGTAGATGCTATTTTCTTAGTTCAAAATTTAGATGGTTGTAATTTGAATCTCTCTGTAAGACAATGTGTCTTCCTTTGAAATTGAGCAGTGAGCTCTAGGCAGTGTGCCTAAATGCATGTGCATTCCCCATTTATTCTTCTTATACTTTTAACAGGGTATAATCTTGTGGACTGAACTCCACCATGGTTTTTCCCCTAACAGGGTTTCCACATAAAAAATCTTGGTGTTATGTGTGTTTTTGATGTGTTTTTGTTTCATGCTTTAACTAATATTGATTAGATCTAAGAATAAGGATTAATAAGTTTAATAAGTTTGAAATTCAATGACAACTGATTCACCCCCCCTCTTAGTTGTCTGCCCTTGTGTTGCCAACAATTGGTATCAAAGCTTAGGTCCTTGGAAGAAGTTTAACAGCTTGAGGTGATCTGGGATGGTGACATACAAGAAGGATAGTATGAGATTTGATGGAACAAATTATTCCTTGTGGAAGACTCGAATGGAGTGCCATCTGAGATGCATTGGTGAGCCCTACTAGAGCATTACAAGTAATATTTATGTTATTCCACAGAATGGTCCTACTACTTCTACTGAGATGAGGGATGTTGAGTATAATATCAGCGCTAAGGAAGCATTGTTGAGTGCTTTGACTGATACTGAGATGAAAAATGTTATGGATTCGAAGACTGCTTATGAGATCTAGAAAAAGCTGGAAACTTTGTATGAAGGTGATGCTAATGTGAAGATTGCTAAGTTGCAGAGTTTGAAAGGGAAATATGAACTGTTGAGAATGGGTGATGATGAAAATGTTACTACTTTCATGCAAAGAGTGAATGAACTTGTGTGTGGTATCAGATGTGCTAGTGGAAACTTGGAAGAATCAGAGATTGTTGCTAAAGTGCTTAGATCCTTGCTTGCTGCTTATAAAGTCAAAGCTACAGCTATTGAAGAGCTCCAAAATGTAACAAATGTAACTAGAGATATGTTGGTTGGTAAGTTGATTGCTTTTGAGTTGAGAAAATTTGGTGATTCCCTTCCTAAGGTTGAATTTGCATTTAAGGCTACTACTTCTGTAAGAGATAGACAAAGATATGATCTGGGTGAGAGTTCATCTAGGAAGACATTCAAGTATGAGGATGAAATTAGATAGATTGAAGAAGAAGAAAGAGAGTTGGAAGAGCTGGAAGCACTTATTGTCAAGAGAGTACCGAGAGGAAAAGGTAAGTATGAAGGAAAATTCCCTCTTAAATGTTTTTCTTACAATAAGATAGGTCATTTTCATCAAGGTGTTTGGAAAGAGATTCTAAACCAAGACATAAAAAGCATAAATTTCAAAAGAAGTGTTACTATGTTGTTGATGAAGGTGTGACATATGATGAATCTGATAAAGGTGAAGATGAATGGGTGTTTATTGATATCAAGGAAAATAATCTTGTATCTACTGAATCTGCTAGTTGTACAAATGTTGAGAAAGCCCTAGCTACTTGAGTTGAAGAGAAAGATGAATGGGTAATTGATAGTGGCTGTTCACATCATATGGCTGGAGACAAAAGTAATTTTGTAAGCTTGGAAAAGTATGATGGTGGTGTTGTGAGATTTGGTGATAACACAACTGGTGTGATCCATGGAAGAGGATGCATTTCTCTTGATGGTAAGAATAATACTTATGATGTCCTGTATGTGGAAGGTCTAAAGCATAATCTTTTGAGTGTTAGATAGATGGTTGATAAGGGATACAATCTTCAGTTCAAGGATGGAAAGTGCAGTATATTGGGATGTTCTAGAAATGTGATTGCATTAGGTACAAAAACAAGAGGTAATATCTTTCATCTGAATGCTACTAGTAAAAGATGTTTGATAGCTCAAGTTGATGAAAGTTGGTTGTGGCATAGGAGAATGTGTTATGTTAACTTTGATAACATTGTCAAGATAAGTTCTACTAAGGCTATGAGAGATCCACCTAAGTTGGTAAAATATACTAATGCCATTTGTAAAGAATGTCAGTTGGGAAACAAACTAGAATTTCATTTCGGAACAAACAACATTGTTCAAATGAATTGTTGGATCTTGTGCATACGTCCCTCTAGAATCAAAAGTTTACAAGGTTATAGGTATTTCATGTTGCTTATTGATGATTATTCAAGAATGATGTGGTATACTTTCTTAGGGGAGAAATCTGAAGCTTTGGAAAAGTTCAAGATCTTTAAGGCTATGGTTGAGATAGAGACAAGTCTGAAGATTAAATGTTTGAGATCAGATAGAGGTGGTGAATTCACTTCTGGTGAGTTTAATTCTTTTTGTGAAGAACTTGGAATAAAGAGACAATTATCTACATTACGAACCCCTCAACAAAATGGATTTGTGGAAAGGAAGAATAGAACTGTTCAAGATGCTACTAGAACTATGATGCTGGAAGGAAATGTTCCTCATATCTATTGGAGAGAAGCTGTGAGTATTGTTGTGTATATCCTCAACTAGGTACAAATCAAAGGTGATACTGGTAAGAACCCTTTTAATCTATGGACTAGTCATAAGCCTACTGTTAGTGATGCAAAGCTAGGAGGATTCAACAACATATCTCACAAAACCTTCAACAAGGTCTTAAAACAATCTTTGCATAATGTTGTGCAGTTTTGCACACATGCCCCACTAAAAGTGGGGGCCCTCTTTTTGCTCTGGCTTTTGGTGTCTTTTGGTCCCTTAATTTTATTGATTTCATTTCCTTTGGAGGTCCTTAGATGTTCATCTTGCTTGTCCAAGTCCTTCCCCCAAGTTGTGCTTCGAAAAAACTAAGTTCTGAACAAAATCCGAGATTTTCTTGTCTGCCTGGATTTTCCCAGATTCCCGTCCGCCTGGATTTTCCCAAATTCTGGTCCAGAATCCGGTCCACTTGGTTTTTTCCGGATTCTGGTCTGGAATCCACCTGGCCTAGATTTTCCCGGATTTTCCCCTTGGTCTGATTTCCCCGGAAGGGCCCAAATACTGAAATTTCCCAAAATGGAATTTTTTTTGAAAATAATTATTTACTGGAATCCGTGCCAAAACTGTCTACAGCTAGAGGACTTTCTGGAAGGCACGTGAATCTGATCTTGTTGGAGATTGTAGGCCGACATAGTTAATATTCAACATTCGTAAAAATCTTGTCCCTATTTGAAATTCACGGCGACTGTTTTGGGGCTGTTATTGATATAAAAATCTAGTGGTGAGCTGTTTGAGGATGGTGTGTGCAAAGTCGTTAGGCCGACATGTTTGGGGGTTTTCTATAAATGGCGTTTGTGCCTCATTTGTAGAGGGAAGATTTTAGGAGTTTGACTAGGCCAGAATTTTGCTAAGTTAGAAGGCCAGAATTGGCAAGTAGTTTTTCAGAATTAGTTGTAGGAGATGAGAGACTTGAAATTGTTATGCAATGCTGGAGAAGTAATGCAATTGGATTGTTGATTTGGAAAACTTTGTATTTATTTTCGACAGTTTTATGGTTTCTTGTTCTTGATTCTCAGATGTTAGATGTTAGATTTCAGCTCTTTTACAGTGGTGGTGAAATGTTAATGATGTTGATCGATTTCCGGTCCATACTTTTAGCAATTTACAGTTGTATGCGATGTAAAGTTAATCAGGCCTCATACGTACTGGTTCAATATGGATGCTATGTGCATCCATCACGATTTCCCCAGAAGATCGCACCATTTCTGTGTAGTTGCAGGTTTGTCCTTGATCAAGCAGAGATCGGTTTTATTGGGGATCTGTCCATTTGCAGCTTTCATCATTACTGTGATTGATCTTAGGAGTTAGAATAAATAGAATCTCTCTAAACCCTTATCTCTTTTGCTGTTTATTTTGAATCTGGGTTAGTTTTAGGATTGAAAGCATCACCATATTGTTGCATTTGATGAAAATTCACTTCCAGCATTGTTCATTTGTAAGGCCCCTTGTGATTACCAACATTTCACATATTATCTGAGTTGTTTATGCATTGTCATGACCTGACACCCGAGAGACCTTGGGGTGATTTTAACACTTGTTGAGAATTCACCTTTCAAGAGAGATAGAATATTATTTTCTGTTTGAGTTGTTGCTGTGCAGAAAACACCATCAACACATAACACATGCTATTAAGCACATAACACATGCTATTAAGCATTCTAGATCACATTGGAAACATTGTCATGGCAACCCAATATTTAATGCAACAAACCATCATTAATAAATCTCAAACAACAAATAATAAATCCAATTGCTCTAGTGAGATTGAAGAAAACATAATTATGGATGGTGTTTCAGTCTGCAACTGCAAGGCATCGAGCTAGGGCATCCAAGCCCTAGCTCATGTTTTCTTTCTCTGTCTATGCGTAGGTTGGGGTGGGCATCTACTTCATTTTGTGGGGGGGGGGTTAATCTTTTTGCTGCAAATTTTCTTTGGTGCTCCGACTTGGTTGTGTTTGGCCATTTTTCCTGCGCGTAGGGCTCTGTCTAGCCCTCTTTTTTCCTTCGTGGTTGGGCTCTTGTGTTGGAGTGGGGGTTTGTTGTTGTGGGCTGTGCGTGGTGCTGGGTTGAGCGTGGGTTCGATGGTGGGTGTTGCAGGTGAGGGTCTCCTTTTATTTGTTGTGTCTGGGGTCAGCTCTTTCCTGTGCATGTCCGTCCCGGGCCTTTTGGTGGCTATGTCTCGGGGTGAGCCATCTAGGGTTGCGCCCGACATGGATTTTCATACTGCGGTGGGCTTGAAATCGCTAAGCCAAGGAGTAAGGGTTTTTGATAACACCCTCTTCTCTCCGAATACAGGGTCTATGGAATCAAATTTGTCTAGTGGTTCTCAGATCTCGAAGATTAATGACTTCCTTGAGCGCTGCAAAGAGAGACCTAAATTGGTGATTCCGATTGAGATGATTGCTGAGGATATTGAATATTATTCAAAGCATTCTTTGTACTACAAATTTTTGGGAATGAGAGTGTCTCTACAGTTTTTGGAAACTTGGGCTCAGAGGACTTGGGAGCCAGAGGGTGAAATGGAGGTCACACTACTTGCAAATAATTTCTTCATGGTCGCATTTATCTGCTTGCCTAATCACAATAGCGTTTTTGAGGGGGGGCCCTATTTTCACAACCAGGTTGGGTTGTTCATCAAGCCATGGCATGCAGGATTTAATCCCTCTGAGGAGCTTCTGAATCATGTTCCAATGTGGGTTCGGTTGCCCAGATTTCCAATTGAATGCTATTGTGAGGATGTTCTGCACATGCTTGCTTCGATGCTTGGGAAGCCGATGGGGTCTTCAATGCAAACCCTAGGTAAGAAAGTAATGAATTTTGCTCAAATTTGTGTGGAAATTGATTTGAGTAGGCCTTTTCCAGATGCTTTGGATATGTGTGCAGGTTCCCATTCTTGGGTGCAACAATTGGATTATGAGACCCTTCCTTTCTGATGTCACCTCTGTCATGAATATGGTCACCTGCAGCGTAGATGCCCGAAGGCTAAGCCTGTGGTGCCTCAGCCTCCACCTCCTCCTCATAACACCCCTGATGCTGATAAGGGGAAGAATCCTGTTTCTATTGAGGGGGCAGATGCTGAGGGTTATGTTCCAGTTAAGGCTCGTAACCATAATAGAGGTCAAAAGAGGACTTTGATGGAGAGACAAGATGAGGATTCTTTTAACAGGTTTGAGGTCCTAGATGATTTGGGTTAGCAGGGAGTTAATCCGGGGTTAATAAGTGTGGATTAGGGTATGGTGGGTTCTGGCTTGGAGGGTCACACTCCCATTACTCCTCCTGCTCCATAGGATGAGTCTACCATGCTTATGGTCACTGATTTGTAGGTTGGGGCTTAGGTGATGTCAGGTTCAAGTGTTGAGTTGGGGTAGGGGGATGGAGGCACTTATTTTCCTGCGTGGAATGTTGGATCAGATGTGGCTAAGAGTAGCAAGCCTTCTCCTCAACTAGGCCTTTTGCAAAAGGATGGCAAGAAGTGGGGGGGTCGGAGAAAAACTCTAAACTTGGTAGGAAGAAAGATTTGGAAAATATTAAGATGATGGGGGAGTCCTTGGTGGAGTCAGGGTCTGTCAAGACCCTGGATTCTCATTTTTTGACTCCTTTGAAATGATCGTTATTTCATAGAATGTAAGGGGCTTGAACAGTGGCCCTAGACAAAAAGCTATTTGTGAGTTGGTAAAAAGTCATTCTCCTGATGTTCTTTTTCTTTAGGAGACCAAGTTATCTATTGAGTGCATGATGGGTTTAGTGCCTAAGTTGTGGAAGAATGGTGAGTGCCCGTGTATTGGGGCTCAAGGATCCTCAGGGGGTGTGGCTTGTTTTTGGAACCCTCAGAAGATTCAACCTTTGTGGTGGTTATCCTTCAAGTCCTCTTTATACATGGTTGCATTGTGTCCGGAGTCGGGGGAGTCTATTCTTTTCTCCAATGTTTATGCACCTGTTGAGTTCCAGGGTAAACTTCTTTTATGGACCAATATGCGTTTTGTTCGTAGCCTATTTCCCTATTAGCCATGGATCATTGTAGGTGACTTTAATGCTATTACTGAATTAGCTGAGAAATGAGGTGGTATTGCAAGACTAGAGCCTTCTGCGTTGTTGTTTCAGGACAATATATCGGCTCTCAATCTTGTTGATATCAAGCCTAGCAATGGTCAGTTTACTTGGAACAACAGAAGGGTGGGTGACAGTTGCATTGTTGAATGACTGAATCATTTCATGGTCTCCTGCTTTTGGGTCAGGGGAATGTGGTCTTCTAGTTCTAAGATATTAGATTGGAGAGGTTCAAATCACTGGTCTATAAAGCTAGTTATCTCTTTCGCTCAGGTGCGTCAGACGCTGACCTTCAAATTCTAGCTAATGTGGTTGCGGGACCCTGACCTTCATGGCTGCATTGCTGAATGGTGGAGGTATGGTAGACCTGCTTATGGTACTGCAATGTATATTTTTGCTAAGCTCCTTCAATATGTCAAGTATCAGCTTAAATGGTGGAACCGAGAATGCTTTGGAAACATTTACCATGTGAAGCTTGCTGCACAAGTTGAGTTGGATGGTATTACTAGGTTGATTAGGGAGGATGGGGTGTTTGAAGATTTGTTGCGGGATGAGGCTAGGGCATTGAAAGCTTTGGAGGAGTGGGAGCTGAGGGAGGAAGTGTACTGGAAACAAAAATCTTGGATTGAGTGGCTTTAGGAGGGAGACAAGAATACTTCCTTCTTCTTCAATTCGGTGAAGGCCAGACGTCATGGTAATTCTATTTCGGCTTTGGTTACTGACAGGGGAGAGGTTCTTTCTTCTACTCAGGATATCTCGAATGAAGCTGTGTAGTATTTTGCTTCTTTATTCAGGGAGCACTCACAGGGGGACTCAGTTGAAGAGGCTCAGGTCCTCTCTTGTATTCCTTCTTTGGTCTCTTGGGAGATGAAGGAGCATCTTATGAGTGATATTTCACTGGAGGAGCTGGAGAAGACTGTTTTCCAGATGAAGAAGGGTAAAGCTCCTGGTCCGGATGGTTTCCCGATTGAGTTCTTCCAGGAATTATGGGAGATTATCAAGCTGGATTTATTGGTAGTCGTTCAAGAGTCTCAAAAGAATAAGCAAATGCTTCGGGTCCTAAATTCTACCTTCCTTGCTCTCATCCCCAAGGGTGATGGGGCAGATTGGTTAAGTCAATTTCACCCCATTTCTCTTTGCAATGTTATTTATAAAATTATCTCTAAGTTGATTGCTAATAGGTTAAAAAAGTGGCTTACGCTGCTAATTTCTGAGGAACAGAGTGGTTTTGTGGTGGACCGTCAGATTTTGGATGGGGTGGTTATTGCTACGAAGACTATTCATTCTATGGCCAATTCCAAAGATAAGGCTATGTTCATCAAGCTAGACATGGCTAAGGCTTATGGCAGAGTCTGATGGTCCTTCCTTTGAAAGGTTCTGGGGGCCTTTGGTTTTGAGGAGGAGTGGATTCGATGGGTTATGAGTTGTGTGAATTCGATTTCTTTCTCTATTCTAATTAATGGGGAACACTCTGAACTCTTTGGTGCTTCTCGAGGTTTATGGCAGGGTGACCCCCTCTCTCCTTGTTTCTTCTTTTGGTGGAAGGCTTGGGATGATTGATAAAAAGGAATGTGGAGGGGGGTTTCATTCAGGGATGACGATGGGGAGGTGGCTTACCAGTGCAATCTCACCTATAGTTTGTGGATGACACTGATTTGATGGGCATGGATACTATTAGGGAGGCTTCAAACATGCACAAGGTGTTGGATGTTTATCTTGCTACTTCGGGCTAGTTAATTAACAAGGGAAAGTCTTCCATCTTTTTCTTCAATACTCCGAATTCCATTCAGAGGAGAATTGCTCATATTCTTAGATTTCAGATTGGGGCTCTCTTGTTGAACTACCTTGGGATTCCTATTTCAGTTGGTAGGAAGTCTAGGGATTCTTGGCAGGCTATTCTGGACAAATTTCATGTCAAAGTCACTCAATGGACCCTTCGCTGGCTATCTTTTGTGGGCCGGGTTCAGTTGCTCAAATCTGTGGTTCAGGCTCTCCCTCTTTATAGGTGTATGATTTAGGTGGCGCTGATGGGTTTTTCTATGGATCTTGATTCCTTAGCAAGAAAATTCTTATGGGATGGTAGTTTATTGTCTTCCAAGTGGAGCCTTGTTAGATGGGATGTTGTATGTAGCCCAAAATAGTTTGGTGGTCTTGGGTTAAGACAGTCACTATTGTCTGTTACAACTCTGGCCGCTAAATTGTATTGGCATTGGTGTGTGGAACAGGACCGGGTGTGGGCCAGGATTTTGACTCAGAAGTACTTTCCAGGGGTTCCTCAAAGTGATATCCCTCGTTACAGCTTGACGGGGAAGGGATATGTGATTTGGAATACTCTCAAGAAAGGGGTTGCGCTCGTTAAGGATGGATTATTTTGGATTTGCAAGAGTGGGTCAGAGGCCCATTTTTGGCATGACTCTTGGGATGGTCACCCTCCCATTGTTTCTCAGTATCCTCATTTTATGAATTTTTGCTAGAGGTTCTATGAAGTTGGATAGGCGTGGGTGCGCGACTTTAAATCTCTTTCTTTTCAGGAGTAGTTGGTGGAGGCGAGATGGAAGAATCCCGAGGAATGGCCTGTTGCTGGTATGAAGGAGGAGTGCATTGAGCTTCATTATATTCTTTATTGTCGAAGCTGTAGCTCCCTCGTGGATGAGGATGTGTTGGCGTGGTTGCCTAATCCCAAGGGTGCTTACACCGTTTCTTCTGGGTATTAGGAGTTGCTTTCCCAACAGGTTGAGGGGGTGGAGGTTCATTGGTGGAAGAAAGTTTGGAATAAGTTTTCTTGGCCAAAGTGTAATTTCCAACAGGTTGAGGGGGTGGAGGTTCATTGGTGGAAGAAAGTTTGGAATAAGTTTTCTTGGCCAAAGTGTAATTTCTTTATTTGGACTTTGGCTTGGAATAGGTGTTTGACTTGGGATAATATTCAGAAGAGAGGTTTTTTGGGCCCATCTAGGTGTGTTCTCTGCGGGTGTGGGGAGGAGGACTCTCCCCATCTGTTCTTCCATTGTTCCTTCACCTTACAACTTTGGCATTTCTGGTGGGGTGTTTGGAAAATCCCTTGCATTCATGCCTCCTCCCTAGTAGATTTTTGGGATTGTTTGGCCCCCCCTCCTTGTCCTCTTTTTTGTAGGACGTTTGGTATGTTGGTCCCATCTTTCTGCTTTGGAAAGTTTGGTTGGAAAGGAATTGGAGAATCTTTCGAGGTGAAAACTTGGGGATTCAACATGTTTAGTTTAGAATTGTGGGAATGATCCAAGAGACGGTTGAAGCTAAAGGTGATATTGTATTGCTGTTGGAGAAAGAAGATGCTAAGATGGTTGATTGGTTGGGCACTTAAGGGCTATCTTCGGCATCTGCCCACGGTAGGAGAGGAAGGCATGTGAAGTAGAAAGTTCAAAGGATGGGGGGTTGGTTGCCCCCTCTGGCTAGCTTTCTGAAGATTAATATAGATGGCTCTTCTAGGGGAAATCTTGGACCTGTTGGGATTGGTGGAGTTGGTAGGGATTCGTCAGAATCGGTGGTTTTTCTTTTTTTCGCTAATGAAGGGATACAAACTGTCAACATGATGGAAGGCTTGGCTATCCTTTACGCCTTGAAGCGAGAGTATGCTTTGGGGTGGCGTAAGGTTATTTTTGAGTCTGATTCTCAGGTCTTGGTCAATTTACTTCATGATAAGAAGATTTATGATGTTAGTTGGTAGTTGGCTGTGATGGTGCAACAAATATTACAAGTTAGCTCTTTGACGGAGTCGGTGTCTTTTGTCCATGTTCCAAGGGAATGGAATAGGCTAGCTGATTGTCTGGCCAAATGGGCATCGAAGAATATAGATGGTGGGAAGATCAATGGGTGGGATCAGGTTTCCCATGAGTTATGTCAGGACTTGGAGAGTATTCTTGTTGAGGATGGGAGTGGTATTGGGGAAGGGTGATTTTGTTCCTAGCTTTTCTGGTGGTTTCTGTTGGCTCCTGGGGCTTTGTCCCTTTGCTGTTATGTAATGCTTTGTTCTGATTTTCAATAATTTTTTTACCACTTTTATTTAAAAAAAAGAAAACATAATTATAGATATTTCCTCCAATTTTTATAAAGATCCAACAGTGGGAAAGAAAGTTATTGCATTTTTTCCAAAACTGCAAACCCTAGGCAGGGTTAAGACCCGCCCTCACAAAAATGGTCATAACTTATTCAAATATTAATGAAATTTGATGAGACTTGAAGCAAATGGAAAAAAAATCCAATTGGTTTCAAATCCAAAATATAGACCTTACAATCTGTACCATTACATTTTTTAGATTGTAAATTCTGCACAATATTGTTAGAATAGGCAGTCTCACCAAAATAGTCATATCTTCTACAAAAGTCAATAAAATTAAATGAGACAAAAATAATTGGAAACTAGAAACAGAGATATTTCCATCCATATATTATACTCTATTATTTGTGTCCATACCAAGTCGTACAAAGCACAACTTCAGCCTAGAAACATTGTAAAAATCAGAAAATACACACAAAACTTGAGGTTGGCATTCATAAAACTTAAAAAATAATGTCTCCAATCCCCAATTCGAGTTTTTGAGGGTGTATTTATACATTTCCAACCAAAACCAACTTTTTGCAACCACCTTTTGATTAGTTTGTGGGAAAAACACCTTAATGACACTTTTGACAAGTTGCTTGACAACTTTCTTGAGCAACTTTTACAATATTGAACAACTTTAAACATTATTTGACAAATGACTTAAAATGTGACTTCCTAAGACTGAAACACGTCTAAAATGGTTTGATATACCTTATTATAAGACCCAATACACAAAATAGAGAAACTATTTACAAATGGCCTCATGGAGGCAAGAAATCAAATAGGTGCTCCTGCACCAAACTCCCGGGGGAAAAAAAATTCAATCCCCTTTGAATTGTCTTCTTCCTAATCTTCCAGTTCCTTTGCACTTTTTCCTTTTTCTTTTCAACCTTCTTTTTTCCTTTCTTCATTGTCTTATTATTATGCCTTCTTCTATCAAGCATCCTTGCAAATTGGAAGTCCCAAAAACTCCATCATATCATCATACACTTCACTTTGTCCTTCATAACCTACACATACATAGTCCAAAGAAAAATTAGAAGAAAAATATAAAGACCTTGAGGTCTCTTCCTTTTCTTCTTGTGAATCAAATTCCTCTTCACCTATGACCAAATTATCCAACTCAATATCATGTCCCTCCAAAATCAATTCACTTACAACCTCAATGTCCTTGTTTCCTTCTATCTTGATGAGTTCGCTGCTTCGGCTTGTTTGGCCATGATAGTGGTTTTACTGTTTTAGCCAAGCTGGACAACTGAAGTATTATTTTTTAACTAAATCTTCACATTAGGGAACCTATAGCGGCTAAATCGTGAGAATTTGAAGATGGTGCAAACTAGAGTCTCATCAAATTTTGTTTTATTAAGATTCTAAAATATTTTTTTCAAAATTTTTGGAATCAAATTGCCTTCTTTTTCCATCTCCCACGAAATTGATTTTTTTCAAAACAACATTTTTTAAAGAAAATTAGCCCTTTACCATTATAGCATAACTTTTCCATGAAGGGATAAAATTCTAATTCTTTTCAAATTTAGTTGTAACTCTAATATCTAGTGCTTCAGCAGTTTAGATAGTTTTTTATTGAATATTTTTTCCTTAATCAAGTTTCAAGTCAAACTAATTACAATTCAGACATAGGCGGATCATATACAACATAAATATTTTTGTATGTATCAAAATTCATTTTTTTTTCTTGGATCAAGGACTTCAATATCTAGTGCACTCATATTTTTCAAATTTTTTTTGATAATCTTCTATTTTTCCACATGTGAAGAACAAAGAAATTCTTTTTTAGATGAAAACCTATGTTTAATAAAACTTAAAAAAACAAATACATAACAAAACCAAAACATATTAAAAAGAATTATATTCATTAGATGGCTTATTTTGAGGGAATACCATAATCATTTGAAATAATTTTAAATGAATTCATTTGATCCCAAAAAGCTAAATAAAAGTGATTTTTATCGGCATTTGATAAGGTGTAAAGGAGACGCATTTATAGGTATGGTTTAAAACTAGCGAGGTTCTATCCAAGGGGGTTTGATCTAAGGTGATTTGATCAAACCCTCTTCAATTGGAATCCTTAAAATGGAACTTTTTAAGGGTTAAATCATTATATTTTCTAAAAATATGTGATTTCAGCTAAAATTCGTTCCTCTCAGGAATTGTAAACCACTATTGTGACAACACTGCAAAACATCCATTACCAGCCTTACTATCCCATTCTTCTTCAATGGCTGCAAACTTTTTCCACAAATCATCTTCCTCATCCACCTTTGCTTTTTCATTACCTTTTTCCATCAATGGTTCTTTTGTCTTCACATCAAGTGCAACTAATCTCATTTTCATTAGCCTTTGAATAGGACATACTACCTTCTTCTTAACTTTTGAGTGCCAACTTGTTGCTTGTTTGATCCAATGTTCCATCTTCATCATGAAATCTACATAAAAATCATTGAACTCTGCTTCTCTTCTCCTCATCTCTTTCTTTAACTCAACTATCTCTTTGTCAATCATCTCTTGCCTCTTCCTTTCCTCCTCTACCTGCAAACATCTTCTCAAAAATTCCATCTCCAAAATCAAGTCTCCCCTTGATTCCACTTCACTTTGCCTCACCTAGGCAATCATGTTTTTTCCTCAACTTGCACAACACAACACACAACCACAACCACAAACCACAAAAAAAAAAAATTCCTCTACCCAAACCTTACTGGGCTCTGATACCAATTTTATGCAGAGCTAGGAGGATTCAACAACATATCTCACAAAACCTTCAACAAGATCTAAAAACAGTCTTTGCATAACACATGCTATTAAGCATTGTAGATCACATTGGAAACATTGGAAACATTGTCATGGCAGCCCACAATTTAATGCAACAAACAATTATTAATAACTATAAAAAATAAACAATAAATATAATCTCTTTGGTTATATTTAATAAAACATAATTATAGACATTTCCTCCAATTTTTATGAAGATCCAATGGTGGAAAAGAAAGTTATTGCATTTTTTCCAAAACTGCAAACCCTAGGTAGGGTTCAAACCTGCCCTCACAAAAATGGTCATAACTTATTCAAATATTAATGAAATTTGATGAGACTTGAAAAAAATTAAAGTAGATTCACATGGAAACAAAATAAAATTGGTTTCAGATCCAAAATATAGACCCTACAATTCATACCATCACATTTTTCAGACTATAAATTTTGCACAATATTGTTAGAATAGATAGTCTCACCAAAATAGTAATATCTTCCACAAAACTAAATAAAATTCAATGATAAAAAAATAATTGGAAACTAGAAATAGATATATTTCCATCCATATATGATAATATATTATTTTTTTCCATACCAGGTCGTAAAAAAAACAACTTCAGCCTAAAAACATTGTAAAAATCAGAAAATGCACACAAAACTTGAGGTTGTCATTCATCAAACTTCAAAAATAATGTCTCCAACCCCCAATTCGAGTTTTGAAGGGTGTATTTATACATTTCAAACCAAAAAAAAACTATTTTCAACCACCTTTTGATTAGTTTGTGGACAAAACACCTTAATGGCACTTTTGACAAGTTGCTTGACAACTTTCTTGAGCAACTTTTACAATTTTTACAATATTGAACAACTTTAAACATTATTTGAAAAATGAATTAAAATGTGACTTCCTAAGACTCAAAAACCTCTAAAATGGTTTGATAAACCTTATTATAAGACCCAATACACAAAATAGAGCAACTATT
>VDFB02261155.1:0-27071 GCA_007258455.2 Sequoia sempervirens | reverse complement strand
TACAAAGACTACAAGGTTTATCAGATGGATGTCAAGTTTTCTTTTCTAAATGGCGAACTAGAAGAAGAAGTATATGTTGAGAAACTTTATGGATTTCAATTAATTGATCAGGGAGATATGGTTTGTCGATTGAAGAAAGCATTGTATGGACTTAAGAAAGCCCCTAGAGCTTGGTATGCCAGATTGGATAAATATTTGTTGAAGCTTGGATTCAAAAAAGGTACTGCTGATAGTAATTTATATTTCAAGAATGATGATAAAGATTTTATTGTGGAATTTTTTGTTGATGATATCATTTTTGGAGGATATGATAGTTTGTGCATGAAGTTTTCTAATGAGATGCATAATGAGTTTGAGATGTCAATGATTGGAGATATGAAATTCTTTTTGGGATTGCAAATTACTCAATTAGATAAAGGTATCTTTATATCTTAGTCCAAGTATGTGAAAAAATTACTGAAGAAATTTGGTATGGAAGATTCAAAGCCAGTCGGTACACCTACTGTGATTGGATGTAAGTTGACAACAAAAGATGATTCTTTGAAGGAAAATCAGACTAGATATAGATCAATGATTGGTGGATTGCTTCATTTGACTCAAACTAGGCCTGATATCATGAATGTTGTATGTATTGTTGCAAGATTTCAAGTCGATCCTAAGGAATCTCATGTGATTGTTGTGAAGAGAATTTTTAAATACTTGAAAGGGACAGTTGATTTTGGTCTATAGTATGCTAAAGATGATGATCTTACTTTGAGTGCCTTTATTGATGCTGATTGGGCAGGAGATGTGGTTGACAAAATAAGTACTAGTGGTGGTGCATTTTTCTTGGGTAAAAATCTAATTTCATGGTTGAGTAAAAAGAAGAATGCCATTTCTTTATCTACTGTAGAGGCCAAATACATTGTTGCTTCTAACAATTGTACTCAAGTATTGTGGCTGAAGCAGATGCTGAAGGATATTAGAGTTGTGTATGATGATCCTATTACTATATTCTATGATAATTCAAGTGCCATTAACATTTCTAAGAATCTGGTGCTGCATTAAAAAACCAAGCATATATCTATCAAGTTTCACTTTTTGAGAGAAAAAGGTAAGTGAAAAGGAAGTCAGACTGGAGTATGTGCCTACTAAGGAGCAGATTGCAGATATCTTTACAAATCCATTGCCTAAGGATACTTTTGAGTATCTCAAATGGAAGTTAGGGGTTATTACCCCTCCTAATTAGAACTAAGGATGCATTGCTTTGCATCAGTTTGTGCATTTCATAATCATATGTTGATTCAAATTGATGTTGTGGTGGCTACTACTCAGGGGGAGTAGTTAGATGGTTCATAAGTTTAGATATATGGTTCAGAGCTTAGAGATATTTGACATCGATATCAAAGGGGGAGAAGAGTAATGTGAAAAATTGGTGATTATCTAAGGAGAAGAGCCTTGTGGGAAGAAGATCACATGGAAGAGTTAAGGTGAAAATGAGTCAAAACCTAAGGGGGAGTAAGTGTCAAGAGTTAGTTGCATTGATGGTTTTTTTCACATCATGTGTTGCCATCAATGCGAAAGGGGGATATTTTTGGATGTTGTGGTTGTGTTGGTGATATGTGATTGTCATTGATGTCAACACTATTAGCATTAGTGCATTTGAAGCTATATATGTCAAGGATATTGAGAAAATTGTAATGGAATGAGTTGCAGGTTGTTAGTGGTGAAGTGATGTTCTGTTTGTTGGTGAGTCCCATACTTTGTTGATCAGAGGTTGTGGACTAAAGGGTTTCTTGTTGAGTATATCTAGTTTATCCACGTTGAGTTTCAAAGATTCATGTGAAGATTTGATCGAGTTATGAATATTTGTATTTTGACAGTTTTTCTGTTACTTCAGTTTGTGTTCCTGAATGAAGATTATGTGATTTTAGTTAGTTCAGTTGTTGCGGATGCTTATCTAGTGATTTATGATGCTTGTGGATGTTTCTAGATTGTTCTCTATCTGTGTTGCACATCTGAGTTGATCGTTGTGCTCGCGATATGAGGTTTTCTCTTGAGTGTTCATGCTTTTAATGTTCTTGGATGACAAGGTGTTGAAGCATGTTGTGGATCTTCGAGGAGAAATTAATTGAAGTGTTTTCATGTTGAATTTGTTATTTTGGGTCTTCACTATGTTGTGGCTGACCTTTTGATTCACATTGAAAATTATCTATTGTTTTGGGCTGACAGTTTATATTCATTTTATTATTTCTTTGTGGCTGACTTGTAGTGATTTAATTTTTTGTTGCGGATATATAAGAGTGATTTTTTATTTGAATTGGAGTGTGCTTCTATATGAGATGTGTGAATAATGTTTAAATTATTTGAAGGTAGAGCATAGTGTGAAGAAGAGTGAAGAAGGGTTCATGTGCTTAATCAGAACTGTAATCAGGCATTAGCATATGCTATTTTCTTAGTTCAAAATCTGGATGGTTGTAATATGAATCTCTCCGTAAGATAGTGTGTCTTCCTTTGTAATTGAGCAGTGAGCTCTAGGTAGTGTGCCTGAATACATGTGCATTTCCCATTTATTATTCTTATACTTTTAACAGGGTATAATCTTGTGGATTGACCTCCACTATGGTTTTTCCCCTAATAGGGTTTCCACGTAAAGAATCTTAGTGTTATGTGTGTTTCTGATGTGTTGTTGTTTCATGCTTTCATTGATAATGATTAGATCTGAGAATAAGGATTAAATTTTTTAATAAGTTTGAAATTTGATGAAAAATGATTCACCCCGTCCCCCTCTCAGTTGTTTTCCCCTGTGTTGCCAAAAAGCATTATCTAACTAACCATATCCAAGCCCTTGATATTTCTTTTTTTTTCTAGAGTAATGGGTTCTCTAATTACTTGCTAATGTAGACTAAGGCCACCATGGCCTATGAATCCTATGTTTTTAATTATATGGAAACCTTTAATATTTTGATCAATCTACATAGTAGTTTTTTCCTCTTCATCATGGTACAACCATTGACAAAAATCTTCCTCTATGACTTCTTTGTTTAGTTCTCCCAACTTGGAGAAAACCATGGGTGCAAATATGATAATAGAGTGGATTTGCTACACCCTTAATTTTAGAGTACATCAAGTTATGAATAGTAAGCTTTTGGCTATCATAACTCCTAATTAAGTCATATTATCATTATTATATTATTATTTAGTTAATTAGGTTGGCCTAGTGCTTCTATAGGGTTATTTAAGTCAGCTTGGGTGATATCCTAGGCATAAAGAAGGTATATATAGGAGGTGAGTCTTATTTCATCATCATATGGTAAATTGTGTTCTCATTGGAGATATTTGGAGGTTTTCCCCCTCAAAGTGGCTTGTTATACTTAGTTATAATTAAGTATTTGTAGCATATTTTCTATCATATTATTCTATTGTGCAAGTTATTTCATTACAAGTGGTATCCTAGAGCATGATCTTGGCACCATGATGACAAGATAATTTTTTCAATTTTGGAGGTCATTTTGGGAAGAGCATATGTCTCATATTTTAGTGACTTTTTATCTAACTTTTAAAGGATTTTTTACGAATGTATTCAAGAAGTAAAATCTTGATTTTAGAGGAATTGGAGCTGAATTGAGCAATTTATAGAACAATTAGGGTTTCTACCCAATTTATTTGGAAAGTGAATATCTCCAAAATTCTACTGAATTGGTTCTTTATTTTTGGTGGGTTTTTGAAGAAATAATGGGGGAGACTACAGTCCAAATTTTAGATAATTTGAATAATAAATAAGTGAGTTATTACAAAATTAGGTTTTCCACAAAAGTCCCTCTCAAGGCTGCAAATCACCTAATTTTTGGTAGATTTTTCTAGCAAAGTGTGAAGCAGGCCCTTGTAAGTTACAATAATTTTTTAAAATTATTTATGTGATTTATTGCAAAATTATTTTCTACCATCATGATGGGGCCTACAACAAGAGACAAAAAGAATGCTACTACACTGGGGAAATCTTCAGAGAATGATGAGGTAGAAATTGAGGATTTTAACCCTATGGATGAAGAAAACAAAGTCAAGGGTGATATTTCATCATTAGAGAAGATGAACGAAGAAATTTCATCGATAAAAAGGGACATGCAAAAGGATATGAGTGAATTGAAATCACTTATTCAAGGTATGAAGTGTAAGGGTGAAGATTCACCTAGTAAGGTGGAAGATAATGCTTTTGTTGGACATGAATTCATTGGACTTGAATTTGATTTTAAGAAGGATCCTTCCTTTAATAATCATATGCCGAGGTAATTCATACCCAAGTTGGATATGAGAAATTTTTATGGCAAGGATCCAACCAATTGGCTATGCCAAATGGAGCAGTTCTTTAATATTCATCATGTTCCTAGTCAACAAAGGTGGCTATGGCATCATTATACTTAGAACCAAATCAATTTATTTGGTATTGTTGGTTATGTGACGAGAAGAGAAAGAAGGGTTATATGGCCACATGGTCAATTTTTCAAGAGGAACTGGCTACCCATTATGGAGATAACTTTATGGATATCTACTTTTTCCAACTCACTAAATTAAAGCAAATAGGCATGGTTGAGGATTATATTCAACAATTTTAAACCCTTTTTATGAAAAATGTGAAAAAATAAAATTTGAATGAACTATTTCTAGGTAGTATAAAATATCAAATAAAATACATGAAGTACAATTTTTCCAACCAAAATCCTTATATCAAAAGCAATATTAATGGCAAGACAAGTTGAGGAGAAGTTTTTGGCTAGTAGGAGACAAGGGATTATAAATATAAGCGAAAGGAGATCTCCTACATGTTCATTACCTTAACCTACTAGGTTGAATCCACAACAAATTGAGGAGAAGAGAGAAAAATGGTTATGTTTCAATTGTGACAATAAATATAGTCAAGGAAATAAATGCAATAAAAATAAATTATTCTATATTGAAGGTCCAAGTGAGGAAGAAAAGGAAGAACCAATATTAGAAGGTGATAGGGAGTTAGAGGATAAATCAAATGATCCCCAACAAATCATTTATTGTCATGCAATTTCCAATTTTAGTGCCCCACAAATTCTCAAGGTAGTGGGTTTCTTAAATAAGCAAAAAATAATAGTGTTGATCAACTCAGGTAGCACTCATAATTTCATCAACAAAAACTAGGATACTCATCTAAATTGATTTATATATCCAATTCCAGAGTTTCAGCTCTTGATTTTAGATGGTGGTGTACTGTTAGTTGTTCTAGAAAAGCCCATAGCATTAAATTATCCATGGGAGATTATTTACTTGACATCCCAATGTATGATATCTCCATGCGTACAATAGATATTATTTTGGGAGTATAATGGCTTACTACTTTGGGAACAATTGAGATGAACTTCCAAGAACTATTCATGAGATTTCAATCAGAAGGAAAAACAATAGAGCTAAGAGGGTTGAATGCAAAGTACCCACAAATAGTAAGCTCTCATCAAATGCAAAAGTTTCTTAAGAAGGGAGAGGACAAATTTGTAGCCCAACTATGTTAATTAGAAGCCTCTTAATCTAATTCTCCCACCCATCTAGATTTATATGAAATAATTAATTTTCGCTAATTTTTTTTTAGAGATATTCCTGAAGGACTTCCTCCTAAGAGAGATCATGATCATATAATACAACTAGTTCTAGGGAGCCAAACACTCAACATTAGGCCTTGCAGGTACCCACATATGCAGAAAAGTGAGATAGAAAAGATTGTTGAGGAGATGTTAGAGGTAGGATTTATCAGGCATACACAAAGTGCTTAATCCTCACCCATGGTGATGGCATGTAAGAAGGATGAAACTTGGTGCATGTGCCTAGACTATAGAGTGCTCAGCATGTACAACATCAAATATAAGTTTCCTATTCCAATCATTGATGATTTTCTAGATGAATTGAATGGAGCTATGCATTTTAAAAAGTTAGATCTTAGATCAGGTTATCACCAAATTAAAATTAAGGAAGAAGATAATTGTAAGACAACATTTAGGAATCATGAGGTTCATTATGAGTTTTTGGTGATGCCATTTGGACTTACCAATGTACCATCTAAATTTCAAAGTTTGATGAATTCCATCTTTAAGAAATTATCAAGGAATTTTATATTAGTGTTCTTTTATGATATATTGATTTATAGAAAGGCATGGGAAGAGCACTTGTAACTTGTACATCAAGTATTACAAGTTCTCAAAGATAATTAACTCTATGCTAAGCCATCTAAGCGAACTTTTAGTCTCAATGAATTGGATTACTTGGGACACATAGTTTCACATGAAGGAGTAAAGATGGATCCTAACAAAATTAAGGATATCATGGAATGGCCTATTCCAAAAACCATTAAGAAATTGAGGGGTTTCTTGGGATTGAATATATACTATAGACAATTTGTGAATAATTATGGTTGTATAGTAGCATCCTTCAAAAATTTATTGAAGAATGATTCTTTTCACTGGAATGAATCCAATAATGCAACATTTGAAATGTTAAAGGAGGATATGTGTTCAACTCTAGTGCTTTCCACTCCTAATTTCACCAAGGACTTTATTGTGGAATGTGATGCTTCATGAAATGTTATAGGCACAGTTTTCATGTAGGAGGGTCAACCCATTGCTTCTGAGAGTCATAAATTATTAAAGGGTAAGAATCAATTCAAACCTATTTATGAGAAGGAAATGCTAGCTATTCTTCATTCAGTATAATAATGGAGGCCTTATCCAATGGGTAGGAATTTCAAGGTTAAGATAGATCATGATAACCTAAAATATTTTTTTGAACAGAGATTATCTTCTAAAGAACAAAAAAAATGGGTTACTAAGATGTTGGGATATGATTTTGAGATTGTATATAAGAAAGGGAAGGGAAATTTTGTGGTAGATGCACTATTGAGGAAGGATGGGAAGGAATGAAGATTTATTGTGTATGCTTTTAAGATTACAATAATATTGGGTAGTAGAAGCAAAAGCTGAGTGGTAGAATAATGTTACTACAAGTAATCTCATTCAACAATTACAGAGTGATCCTAGTATTTTTGGATAAGTTTTTTTGGAAGGGAGATACCTTGTGGTATAAAGAGAAATTTTATTTTTGCAAGAACTCCTTTCTCAAACTAAAGATTCTCAAAAAGCTTCATGAGTCTCTAGTGGGTAGTCATTCAAGATTTTTGAAGAAATATCACCGGGTCAAGAAAGACTTCTTTTGGAAATGGCTAAAAGGGGATGTTCAAAAAGTTGTGAAAAAATGTTTGGCTTGTCAAAAAAATAAAGGGGAGACAATTAAGACACCTAGTCTTTTGCAACCCTTAGTTATTCCTAGCCAATGCTAGGAAGAGGTCTCAATGGACTTCATCATAGGGATTCCAAGATCTAATGGTAAGAATGCCATCATGGCACTAATGGATTACCTCACTAAATGTGAAAATTTTATTTCATTATCACATCCTTTCACAAAAAGTATAGTGGCAAAGTATTTTTGGAGAATATTCAAAAGATACATGGTATACCTAAGGTTATTGTTATTGTTAGTGACCGTGATTCTTTCTTTACTAGTAACTTTTGGAAAAAAATATTTAAATGTTTGGGTAATCAATAGGCTTATAGTTCTTCATACCATCCTCAATATAATGGGAAAAAAAGGTTGTTAATAAGTTTTTGGAAGGATATCTATATTTTTTTACTTTAGATAAAAAATCTCAATGGGTAGATTGGCTACCACTAGCAGAATAGTGGTATAATACTTCCTTCCATAGTCCATAAAAATGTCTCCATTTATGGAATTATATGGATACCATCCTCCTTCCATCACATCATTATTGAAGGTGTCACCAAGAGTTTGCGTGGTGGAGGACTAGACATGCTTTATCAACAACAAGTACTCTCTAGACTTAAAGAGAATCTATTCATGCCACAAAATTGAATGAAGTAGTAGGCAAACCAACACTGTAGTGAAAGAATTTTTGAAGTTGGGGATTGGGTTTTCTTGAGATTGCAACCTTACAAGAAAATGTCACTGAAGCAATAGTCAAATAATAACAAGTTATCTCCAAAATATTATTGCCCATATTAAATCATGTAGAAGATAGGTAGTGCTGCTTACAATCTTGAATTTCCATCAACAACAATGATACATCTAATTTTTCATGTTTCTTGTTTGAAGAAGGCAATTTGGAATAATATCCCTACTAGACAATGTTATTGAAGCTCAATGAAGAAGAAAGAATCATATTAGAACCAAATTTAATTCTTCAAAAAAACACAAGAAAGCTAAGGACCAAAACACTCACTTAGAATCTCATCCAATGGAAGAATTATCCAATTGAAGATGCCATATGGGAGGATGAGGAGTTAATTCAAAAGCATCCAAAATCAGCTAGCATTGAGGAAAATGCTTCGTTGAAGAGGGGAGCATGCCTGATATGCCCTTAATATTAGAGTACATTAGGTTATGAATAGCCATCTTAAGCTGGGTATGTGCAGGATCATCATGGAAAAAATAGGCCCTTAAGTGGCAAAAAAATTAGAAAAATCAGAGTTAGGAAACTTGATGTAAAAATTTGAATAAGTTATCTATATTATTTAAAAAATATGTAAGAACATAATTCGTAGAAAATTGAATGTAGTTTCTAAACTACTAGCCAATAAAAAAAGGAAAATTTATTTGTGAAAAGTTGAGCTCACCTGAGTACTTAAATTTCTGTGAAAATAAGTAGTATATGTTCCGACCACCCCAACCACAACAAAATGATAATATTTTTTATACATTTTAGATATAAGTAGAGGACCCATGTCCCCATGCATGCATATTTTTTGTATTTTCCAAAGTCAATTTCTGTCATGATTTTTTTATTACAACTTTTAAAATATAAAACTCGTGATGTCCGACTAATTCTTTAACTTGGTCAAAACTTCATGAAATTCAATTTTTCTTTTTTAATCCTATAGTATGTGAAGCATAGAATGTGACGATGTTTTGATTCAAAAACTCGCGACACGGTTGAAAGCTTTAGATGCTTTTCAATCAGCCTATCAATTAGACTTTAGTCATAATTCGAATAGAAAATGAATAATAATTACTTATTACATTCAAATTAAAGCATAATTTATATTGGTGGAAAGCTGAGAATCTCCTTTAAAAACCCTTTTCGTTTCATCAATTTTAGGTAAAAAAAAGTCATCAGCCATATACCCATCATATTTCCACTTTTTGGCCCATCATGATCCTGCACATGCCCAACTATATTAACTCCTAATTAAGTTATATTATCATTATTATATTGTTATTTAGTTAATCAAGTTAGCCTAGAGTTTATATATCGTTATCTAAATCAGCCTGAGTGATATACTAGGCATAAAAAAGGTATATATTGAAGGTTGTGAGTCTTATTTCATCATCATATGGTGAATTGTGTTCTCATTGGAGATATTTGGAGGTTTAATCCCTCAAAGTGGCTTGTTATTCTTAGTTATCATCAAGTATTTGTAACATATTTTCTATCATATTCTTCTATTGTGTAAGTTATTTCATTATAGGGTTTTATCAATATGTTGTGGTTTCTCATACATCTTAGGAGAAGATGAGAGTTGTCCTACATAAAAGGAACTTTTGAGATTATACCTGCCACAACTATTGCCTTGTACTTGGATCTTGATTTCGGGGAGGGTTTTGTGAGTGCTAGATGATGAAGCTAGTGTTGATGGATCAATGTAGGATGATGAATAAAGGGTGATATCATTGTTTGGAACTTGGAGCAATTTTTGATATCTCTTCCAAGTTCTTATGATAATGGAAGGGTTGGGGGTCTCCATGAATGGTGACCTTAGTTGTTTTGTAGGGAAATTAAATGCATTGGTGGTAGGTTGAAGGGATGGCCTACACATGTATGTATCCATGGTTGTCCTAGGAGAATGCTACATGGTAAATCAAGATCCAAGGCTTCACATGCTACCTTTGCAATAGTTGGGCCCACTTGGATGGGAATTTTGATAGTTCCCTCTAAATCACGTCCATTTTCATCATATGCCCTATAGTAATGCCATTTTATCTTTTAATGACCTCTTTAGAATATCTCAGTTATTTAACTAGTTTCAAGGTACAAAATTTAAGCCTACCCCACCATCTATCAAGACTCTCTTGATTTTATGCTTGGGTGATCCCATAATAGTGGTTTACAATTTTTGGCCAAACTGGACACAAAAATTATTATTTTTAACTAAATCTTCACATTTGGGCACCTATAGCGGCTAAACTGTGAGGAATTTGAAGATGGTGCAAACTAGAGTCTCATCAAATTTTGTCTATAGATTCTAAAAATATTTTTTCAAAATTTTTGGAATCAAATTGCACTTCTTTTCCACCGAAAAATTGATTTTTTTTTTCGTAAAGTGTCAACATTTTTAAAAGTGACGACAATCAGAGGATGCATAACTTTTTTCCATGCAGTTGATAAAATTCTACCTTCTAAATTTGGATTTTGTAACTCGGATATCTAGGTGCTTCCACTTGTTATTAGATATTCTTTATTGAATATTTTTTCCTTAATCAAGTTTCTGTGCTTAAAACAAATTACAATTCGTGCATATCAAATTCACCGATAACGCTAAAAGTGAACTTTTTCAGATATGTCAAAATTTTATTTATTTTATTTGTTGGATCAAGGACTTAACATCTAAAAGTACCTATATTTTCAATTTTTTTTGATAATCTTCTATTTTTCCACATGTGAAGAATAAAAGAAATTCATTATGAAAACCCAAGAATAAAACTCAAAACAAATACATAACAAAACCAAAACATATTAAAAATTATATTCATTGACAGTTTGTTCTGAGGAATACCCATAATCATTTGAAATAAATTTTAAATGAATTCACTGATCCCAAAGCCAAACGTTACTTTTTATCAAAGATTTTGATAGGTGGGGAAGGAGGACTATCATAGGTATGGTTTAAAACTAGCAAGGTTCTATCACAAATGACCAAGGTGACTTGATCAAACCCTCTTCAATTGGAATCCTTAAAATGGAACTTTTTAAGGCTTAAATCATTATATTTTCTAAAAATATGTGATTTCAGCTAAAATTTGTTCCTCTCAGGAATTGTAAACCACTATTATGACAGCACCCGCTTGTGGACGTAGAATTCTAGATGTAGAGCATAGTTGTGATATGTGATGGATGAAAGATCTTGTTCAGTAAATACTAGGTGGTGATTGGATGAAATATTCACTACCATGGAATCAAATTGATCAATATCTATGTCAGTAGGGACAAAGGATTCCAAGAGTGCTTTATCTATAGAACTTGTTTGTGTGTTGGAGAAATCCTAAGCAGCTCTAAAATGGATATTTGAGCTAGGGTTGTCTTGAAATGTTCTACGTGACCATAATTAGTTGGTTGCACCTTATTTAAGTTCCTAGATGGAGGTGGAGATCCTTGAATTGTTACTTTCCCTAGTCATGTGGTGACTCCACACTCAGGATTCTTACCAAATATAGTAATGATAGAAACATGATTTTTTGAGTCTTGGACACATCCCACTACATTATCATAGGAGTGTTTGACCTTCTTATAGTCTTAAATTGACTTACCCATGTAATTTCCTTGTTTAAGGCTAAGGACATAGGAGACTGTAGACACCAATTTCATATAAACTATAACAATATTAAGCATAGTAGGGTCAAACAAAGGAATAATTAGAAATGAACTTGATTAGGCATGCTAAATCATAGATACCAAGTGAGAAAATTAGTGACCATCCCATTATATTGTTAGAAGAGGGGTTCTAACACTTTTTCCTAGGTAATTAGTAGGGGTCATTTATTTAACAAGTACCTAACGGGTTAGATGCAAAAATATCCTAGGGAAACCCAAACATCTTATAGATGCTAGAAACTAAGGAAATTTTTTATTGATTCTCAAGTTTGTGCCACTAAGAAAGTGAGTGAAAATGAGTGTTGGAACCAAGGAAATAGGAGATAATAGTTACATAGCTAATAACGTGGATATTAAAGGTGCAGGGACAATTTGTAATGCTTATACTTATGATTGTGGATAGGGAAATTTTAAAGTTAAGAACATGCATATCAAAGGTGCAGGGAAAATTTGTAATGAGTTAACACTTAGGGTAGTATTATAGATAACAAGAGTCAAAATATATTGTCTCCAAAAATTAAAAGTACAAGACACCACAATATTTTATGGTTGCATTATAATTTAATGCTTAGTTTCATTATGTTACCAAATGCTTGTGATCTCAAATTAATCCATAATATATCTGACAAAGACTTCAAAAAATCACATGCTTGTGCTACCGATATTGTTTAAAGTAAAGGGATGCCCCCTTAAAGAGGCCTAGTATATTTGTAACAATTTTACGGTTACTAAAAATGAACTTTGTGTAATTATTCATCTATTCAATTAATCATTTGTAGTGAAAATATGTATAATAGTGGTAAAAATATTTGCATTAACCAAAAATCCATAAGTCCATACAACATTATATGCCAATAAAAGTATACAATATATCTATTAAAGTCATATAGGCTTGCAAAAAAGCCACATGGACATAAAATGTCACATATCTATAATACAAAACATATGTTCAAAAAACCACACAAGAATACAATAAAGGACCCTAATAAATAGTCATTTCCAACCAAGGGAAGGAAATAGATCATGAGAATTATTTAACCATTGACTAGATGTAGATGCATGTGATGTTGGTGTCTTTCAAGTGCGCTCACTCATTCTCCTCTCTAGACTTCTCTGGAGGCCCACCTAATACAATACAAATTATAGACATTAATAATACATATATTGAATTGTAGAATGACATATAACAAAATAATCACTTACCACATACAAATAATCAAAATTCTCATCCATAACAGGGGCACGCTCATGATCTAGAGTGAAAAGCCCCTATAGCAAGAATCAAGATAGAAATTAAACATGTATGAGTATCATTAAAATTTTCAATAATAGACTATAAGAGAATAAATATAATGTAAAATTTACTAATCTATCTCATACCTCTATCAAAGGATTAAAACTTGCTACTATTGCAACAACTCCATGGTCCATTATTTCATGAACATTAGGAGGAGTATCTGATGTCAACATCTTCAAATGAAACAACAAATGTTGTTCAATTACCAAAACTACCTAACATTGTTTTACAACACCATTAATGAATAAAGGTTACCTAGGTGAAGGTTCATCGATGATGATAAGTGCAAGGTGTCAATGTTGAAGGTCCACCATAAAACTATTCAACATTCAAAGTGAGTTATGGGAAAACCATTCATATAAGGTTCAACTATTCACATGGATTAATTATATTTCTTTATTGGTTACATACCTATGGAATCGACAACATCATGAAATAGGGGTTTGGGGAGATGGTACAAGTAGCATGAGCACTCTAACCCTAAATTTTCATCATAATTATTCTACTAATTTAGTTATTCTTACATTTTAAAATAAAATTTAATAAACAAAATTAAATGAACTTGTTGAAATTTACCTGAGTATCAATGTCAAATGTTTCATTCAACAAAGACTCTATCATAACCATCCTCTGTGTAATTGATGTATGTATTCTCATGATCATATGAGCAAACAACACCACAAGAGTGACAAAAGTGGACTAGAACCCCAAGCCTAGAAGACTTGCCCACATCACCCTGTACTAGAGGCCTCACATAATATACAAGGCTCTGAGTGAGCAATCTAATGGAGTCCAAGGTTTCCACCTCAACAGTGTCCTTCATGATGGAAGGAATAGTCACATGATCCACCACGAGTCTAGCCAAGGGTCTCAATGCTAGTTGTAGGTTATATCGTTCCTCCACTAGATGTCATGTGTGGAGCCCCAACCTCTACCCTAGAAATCTAGATAGTCAAAATAATTTAGAATCTCATTGAGGAAAAAATCACAATAGAGTTTCCTCAAAAATTACCATGGCACCTCGTAGTTATTGCATGGAGGCTGGTAAAAAAACATCCACCGCCTATCCAAAAAATAATTTTTTATCCCTTCATGGTGGCACCAATGGATGGGGAACCTCTTGCATCCAGTTGATAAAGGTTGATTGGTTCATGGGTTGGTGAAGAGGGAACACAAGTCAAATTTTTTAATATTATTTTTCTTTTCTTTCTCATATGAAAGTTTGTTTCCATAAAATTATTTTTGTTCCTCCCTCTTATTGGACCAAAAATTAAATTGTTCTCTTATTGATCCTACATGAGATACAATATCTACTGAAGGGATTCAACAAGGCCTAGACCTATGAGGGTTCATTGCAGTAGTATCTTTTAGCCTTGTAATCAATTCCTCAAGTTATTTTTTGTTATTTTCTATTTTCCCTAGAATATTTTCTTGTGTTCATGGGGGATGTCTAGGAATTGAGGGAGAACTTTGATGTGGTTCTTGTTCATGAGGGTCTTCATGAGGAGGTGATGGGGGATTTTAACATTTGGGGGTGGAAATTCATTTCTTGGAAATTAAAAAAAAAAAAATTAAAAACCTAATTCAATCTAAATTTAATCAAAATTTGAAACTAAAAAAGCATAGATACTTACCTCTTTGACCTCTTTGGTATATTGGAGGCATCTTGAAGAAAATTTCACAAGCTCCAAGTGAAAAAATGGCTATATTTAGCAAGTGCGGATTGGGGAGGAGGAAAAACAGAAAGCACTCATAGGTTTCAATAGCAAAAGGTAAAAATGAACTTTGGTTTTTTTATAATGTAACTTTAACATTTGGAGAGCACTAAATTTGACACTCACCAAACTAGCTTGGTATGACCAAGCCTTAGGCTCGATCATCCGAGCCATTTGGTGAGCACCAAATTTGTCACTCACCAAATTAGCTCAGTATGACCAAGCCTTAGGCTTGGTCATCTAAGCCATTTTATGAGCACCAAATTTGGCGCTCACCAAATGTTTCATTCAAGATAAAAAATGGAATCTTAATTGTGTCACAACTTTGTGCACTTACCTTCATGGTATATAAATAGTTTGGAAGGATTTCTCCCATTGTGATTTTCCAAAAGCTCAAGAGAGAATCCTTAAAAATACTTTGCAAACTAGGAATATTGTATTTTACAATAAGGAGGATAAATTAAAATGAATGGGATCTATTTATGAAAAATATTCAATCAAATAAGGATATCTAACTTCAATTGAAAGTAATGCTAAACACTCATGTTTGTTGAGATTGTGTTGGCATAAATAATTTCTTCCTAAAGTTGGTTCCTTTTCGTAGCTATTAGTCCAAAATAAAGCTCTCACTCATACAAGACCTCAATTTTTTTGTATTAATGTAGAATTAATATTCCTTCTTTATAGGAAGGAAGTTGAAACTATTGATCACCTCTTTCGTCACTGTGAGTTTTCAGTAAATATTTTGTATTGAGTGTGGAGTCATCTAAATTAGTTTAGTGTTTTCTCTAAATCCTTATGGTAAAATTTTGACTTATGGACTATTTTATACCAAAAATATTCCTTTGGATATATCTGGAACATAATCTCCTTGATGACCTCATTTGGTACATATGGAGGGAAAGAAACTCAAGCATCTTTAAAAATATCTTTAATTCTTGGGAAACTATGATTCATAAGCTTGAGATAGCAATTTCAAAAATAGTGATGAATGATGTGATTGAATTCTCTCAAAATAATAAAAATATTTTCTTTTTGGGATGCACAAAAAATAATGGCTTGGCCTTTACTCAAAGACCCTCCATGTCATGGTTCAATTATAACTTCTAATAAATGCCACCTAATATAAAAAGAAAAATGGCTTTCTCCCCCTAATTCCCTGGTGAAAATAAAATTTGATGGAGCTTCTAGGGGTAATCTTGGAGTTTCAAGAATTGGTTGTGTTCTTCATGATTTAGAATGTTTAGCAATTATGAGAACTTCCAAAAATACAAGAAGGTACAAATAACAAAGCTAAGATTTAGGAACTTACCTCAAGTCTTGAACTTTCCCTAAAAAGCTGTATAAAAAAATATCATTAAAGGAGACTTTATGATTAGAATTGATGTTATGAAAATGAAATGCTTCAATTATTGGAAGCTATCCTATTTTATGGAGAGAACTTGGGGGTTAATGGAGAAATTTGACTACTATGAATGTATTCATTATTTCAAGGAAACTAATAGTTTCATGGATTACCTAGAAAATTGGGTGATTGACAAGGATATTTCTCTCCTTGAAGGTGTTTCATGGTTAGATTAGAAAGATCCTTCCCTACTAGAATTTATAAAAAAGGACCACTCTTAATGACCTTTACTTTGGAATGTAGGTCCCAAGAACATTATTCATGGAAAATTCCCTTTTGATGTATTCTTTTGGGACATTATAGTAGTTTAGAAGTAATTGTTGATGGTGTTGTGCATTAAAAATTTCTTCATGAGGTGACCCTTACTTTGGTTTTTTCAACCCATTTTCATTGTTAATCTCAATTCCCTTGTGGTGTCTTCTTATGTGGAATTTCAATAATCTTGAAGTATAATGTTGATGTTAATATTTGAGAGAAGTATTTTCTTGGGGTGCTCACTTGTCTTTATTGCACATGTTTCTAGGAAAAATTCCATAGATCCCATCTGATCACATTCATGATCAATATTTTAATAGTAACATATGCTTTGATGATGTGTAGGTTGTTGTGAGGTAGTGTTGGAAAATACTTGGTTATTATATGATCTTTATATGTGTGCAAATAACTCTAAATCCCTCCCATTCACATGTTTGGTTACTAAGTTTCTTTAATTTGGTGGTACCTTTGCTAATATGAGTATATTTTTTAAATGATTTGCATGCCTTGAAATAAGCTCATCTTCAATGGTGACCTTTGGGAGGTTTATTAATTTTCCTCATTTTTCATTTATATCTCACTATACTATGCGAGTCATGTATTCTGTGCAATGGCTCATATCTAGTAGATTTCACTTATCAAGTGTATTTGGGAATGGTTTGATTGCCATGCTTATGATATGGATAAATTAGGATGGGTGTTTATCATTCCTTATCTACTAATGGATGAGGCCAAAAATTGTGATAGACAAAGATTGGATAAAAATAGTAGAAATAATTTATTCTCTAAGGTGGCATTGACTTTCCTATCTAATTCTATGGATATCCTCTTAGATAAAGCGATGGTTAAGCTATTGGAAAATACATATATACAACCGCTATTTTTTTCAATCTCTTTCTTTGATTCTACTCTAGACTACTCCAAGTTGGATGTTGGCTTGACTACAATTGGTGGTGTTTTTATTACTTCTTCTCTTGCCTCCTTTGTTGTGACTACTCTTTCCATCCTATTTAATGACCTTATTTGTGGTACTCTATTAGATGTCCTCAATAGAATGGAGTCTTCCAAAAAGGATTTGGGTGACAACTACATCAAATCACTTATGCTATTTAAATCTCTTTTCATCTTGCTTAATCCTATCAAATAAGGCATGCATCCTCCATCCTCCTCAATGCTCCCTATCTCTCATGGTGCAAGTTCCAACAGTAGTTGTGAAGGTTAATTTGTGTCTTGTTTTATTGGGTTCTTTTTGTGTCTTAGGGAACTTTGATATTGTATAGTTATTGTATGATTTGGGCTTGGGTCTCTTATGTTCATGTTGGTCGATAATATTTTGTTACTATTATTCAAATTTTGATGTTTTCATCATTTGACAATACAAATGTAATCCTTCTTTTTTAGTATAAATATATTATATTATGGCTATGACATTTTTATTGATAAAAAAAAAATTCTCCTAATTGATTAATTTAATTAACCCTTACTATTATCCTCTCAATTAGTTAATAATTTATAAGTTAATTCTTTTCAATTTTCATCTTTATACTCTAACATTGTCTTCTCAATTAATTAATAGTTTATTATTAATTCATTCACTTCCAAACCTATGCACATATAATTAATCAATTATTATCCTCTCATGCATTCCATAAAAAACTTCATGAACACACAAATAATTAATTATAAAAAACAATTGATTAATTCTTACATGTTATTTTTTAATGTCAACTTCTATCCATATAAATTTCTAAATTACTTTAATTTATTGAATATACATGCCTAAATGGAATAAAGTAAATAAATCAAGTGAACCAAAGATTATGCAAATTAATCTCCACCATGCATCTTTTTCATGAAGAAGTCAATAAATAGACTTCTATATTAATCTAAGATGTGATTTTTTTTATAGATTTGTTGTAGGAATCTCACATGAACTTTGAACATCAAAAAATTCCAAATATTTTAGTACTTAATTTGACATAAAAATAACATTAGTTTTAATTTAATATTTTTTATTTTTTATTATTTCAATTTTTTTTTTAATATTCTTAATTTTTTTGGTATATACACTTTAAAAAAAGGTAGTTTTGCATGTAATGAAAAGAGAAGATAAGAATGCAAGAAAGGGATTATTGTTGTGGTAAATAGTTTTGTAGCTGTAATGAACAAGGGACTCTATTTACCTTTGGTTATTTTAAGTGAAAAAGAGCAACAATTATATTTTATTTAATCAAACTTTGTATGATTTGAAACATATAAATATATATTGGTTCTATTTTATCTTTGTTATCTATTTTTTTGTGTTTACATCTTTGTTTTTAATCCTATACCTCTTCTCTTTAGTGTAAGAATGTATTTCTAAGGCATAGATTTATTGTCATTTCTATAATTTGATAAGATTATGAAATTAAGTCATCTAAATTGAAAATAGATCACTTGATGAATTAAGATTGTGTTAAAATGTTTTTCTTTTATAAAAGGTCAAAGGCCTGAACTATTTTTATTAATATAATAGTAAAATTAAATTCATTTAGGTTGCATAAAAAAATGTCAAAAATCTGCTACCCCCCTAACCATATATCCATAACCTCTACACAAAGCCATGGTATTGAAACCAATATTAAAACTTAAGGATGGTTTAACTATCAACCAGACCATTATCCAAGCATCCACCACCCAAAAAAGATTCCATATTCCTTCAACAAATTAATTGCCAACTAGGGAAAAACATTCAACACAACAAAACAAAATATTGATCTTATAAAAATTATGAGCTATTCATCACTAAAATCTTGCAAATAATTGATAAAATTATCAATCCACTCAAAATCTTGAACTGGCACAACATGCAACATTTATTTAGGAAGCTTACTCCCACCTTCGCTCGTTCCCTTTGCTTGAGTATAGCCGCACCTTTGATTTCTAGGATAAAAGGGTAACATTCTACCACCTCTCCTAAAACTGAGAGAAGCTCCATGTCGTGAGGCCTAGGCATACCCAGTCCCAGAGAGGCCACTTCCAATACCTCCTCCAACCCACCTAATACTTCTGGAATGAAAAAGCTTTTGAGCTATTTTCTCCACATCCACATTTAGGGTTTGCAAGTCAAGAAGAGCCGCCACAAATCACGAGGAGATATTTGAATCCACTCTATAACGCTCCCTCAACAACATGAACTAGCGACCTAGAATGGGCTTGACCACACCAATTAACATGAGATCTAGCTCCAACATAATTTGCTTCAACCGAAGCTCTAAGATCTCTCCAAGGAAGGACATCTACCTTTGGGTGCTCAACAATCGAATTGGAGTATCTATTTCACCCCACGAGACCCTTTCAGACATGCACACAATAAACTAGACTTCTCAACCATTAAAACATTCTAAAATATAATAAAAATAACAACAAAAAATAATATGTTCAAGTGTCATGTAGAGGCGAGTAGTTGTCTTTTTAATATTGTAAAAGAATTATTGAATACATGACAATAAAAATAATAACAATTAAAAATAATAATAAAAAATAATAAGTGTCATGTATTAAAAATAACAATAAAAAATAATATGTTCAAGTGTCATGTAGTGGCAAGTACTTGTTTTTTTAATATTGTAAAAGAATTATTCAATACATGACAATAAAAGTAATAACAATTAAGGCCAACATGAGTAGCACGGTTGGCTTGAGGCCCAACTCCATATACACCCTGCGAGGGACTAGTAACAATACAAAATAACAAGTATCATGTAAAGACAAATACTTGTCTTTTTACTATTGTAATTAGTTATAACTCTAATCTTATAACTATTAAATATATTCAAATTAATTATAACTCTAATCTTAATTTAATAAAAAATTCTATATAATTATAATGACTTAATTTTTGAATTATTATTTTAAGATTATAATATTATCATTTTTATTTACTAATATAAATTTAAAATATAATATAAATACAAAATATTTTTAATATAAAAATAAGTTAGAAATTGCAAACTAATTTAATAAAAATAAAATGCCTAATCTTTACTAGGTTTCGGTTGTACAATAACTTTCCCTTGATTAAGATAATTTTTAGATTGTTGGAGAGCATACTCAATAAACCCTTCCTCTTAAAGTAATTGGTCAAATTTAATACTAAACTTAGCGAGAGTAAGGTTTCATGGCCACTGACATAGTTGAGAGATTTTTATATTTAACAGTTCCATATTAAAGAAGCAATTCAAAGATTTCTAAAGGAAAACAGATATCTCTTGACGTCAGTCTACATTCGGTTGATATTCTAATTACCATGAGTGATGAATGATGTTTGAGTTCTGTTGAAATTTGTTTGAGATTTACAATATTGTTTGTCAGTGTATAATTCATTATGTAAGGTATTTGCTTATAATCTTCGTTTAAATTGCAGCATTGATCTTCCTGGGGCACATAGATATATTTCATTAACATTTAACTAATAATTTGCAATTAGTAAGTCAGCCATGAATATACCAAATACTTAACGCTTCATATTTAAATTTAAGACAGTGTGACAATGCATGTTTGAAACTTTGTAAACCCTATATTTTCTATCCAACGACATCATCATCTGTTTAAGACACAAAAGTAGTGGGTTGTACATAACTAATGTAGATCTAACTGCTTCTATGAGAGAAAGCCCAGGTAAGATAGCTAAAGAGATCGAAGTGGCTTCTCACATCATGTTGGTGTTGACCTACAATCCATGCACCAACAGTAAAAATCAGATTGTGAAATTTGAAGCAGAGCTTCGGGGCTCATTTTCTCCAGGTCTTTCTGTTTCATTCTCGAATACACCACATTCTCACTAAGAAATTCAGTTGCACTGGAAGAAGCAGACAGGGAATGGTCTTGATTTCGCATTTTCTTGTAAATACGCATTGCTGCCACACAATCTTCATATGGGTCATGGGTGCCATTCTGAATCTTATACCTGTCGAAACATACAAACACACATTTTTTCTTTGATATTCTCCAAATGTCATAAATCCCAGAATATTTGTGACCAGTCTTATAAAGATTGAAAAGTTAAGAACTGATTTACACCACAGTGAAATTGATAGACTATGCTTTCTAACACTATGCCTTTGATATTTGCAGTATCACACATAAGAAATTAATTTTTCATACTACATTTCTTATTCACATAACAACCAACGAATAAGGTGTGCAGAATAAATTACCCTGAAAATGATTGAGTGAGATACTTGAGTGAATTGCTGGCTTTATTACTCTTTAGTAGTGGAATGTACTTAGCAGTGTCCCTGAGAAACAAACATGACCATCTATTCTTAATTTGAACCTCATAAGGTAATCAAAATTTAATATTTAATATGTATACCTAATAAGATGGGCAGGATATTCCATTGCTAAGCATTGCAAGTCATGATCTAAGTCATGTCCTACAAGAACCTTGGCTTTTCCCCCTTTCGAACGAATTCGCCAAATTACTTCTCCATTATATAGAATTTGCTGAATTTTTTCTTGTACTTGCTTGAGTGGCATGGCATCCATGAGATGTTCTGGTTTGATGCCAGTGATATCACATCTACAAATAATATCCACCAATATAAATGATAAATTCATTTATTAATGGAAAGCTACAACAAAAATAGTAAGTTGGAAACATTTTATTACCTGTAATCTGTGATTGGAATTGGAGGCTTGACATAGCAATGGAAGACAACATTTTCTTCTTCATCAACCAAGCAGACTCGTGCACAAAGGTCTAGAGACCCATCTTGACCACCACCCACCATTTCACAGTCCAGTGCAATGGCAGAAATATTGCTCTTAGAGGAACTTTCACCATGAGTTTGCTCCATTTCTGCTTGGAGTCGCTTATTCACTAAGGAAAGCCGGCCCCCAGCAGTCTGTATGGATGTAAACATCATGAAACAAATGTCCCTTTGTTAAAAATGACTGGCCAACACAAATCTAGGCAATAGTGATTGAAAACGGAATGACAAATAGAGGGTTATATAGTTTTAGCCATTCTTTTTTAAGAAAACAATTATGAAATTAGGGCATTCTTCATTGAAAAAGGAATGAAAAAATAGATGGTTATAAAACAATTGACAAATTTTAATATTAAAAAACAGAGCAGCAAATTCATTAAGAACTTACAGGAGGCAATGGTGGCAGGGGTTGACAAGCTGCTCGATGATAAATGAGTTGTTCTGCACTGGGGAAAATTTTGAGACAGAGGGTGCATCCCCTTTCACTGAATTGTTTAGCACATTCAGCTTTGGGTAATGGACCTAATGAAGATCAGTTCAAGACAATAGTATTAAATAGTTATAAATTAGAATTAGTGAATATATGCCACTGAATTAAGAAGACCTAAATGATAAATCTTTTGGCATGACGCAGTGATGTAATCCCCACATTTAAGGATGTCCAACGAACTTACACTAAACTCTAGTTTTTACCCATGTGGTTCTCCTTTTCAGGAAAATAAAAATAAAAATGATACCATGATAATGGAGAACACAAAAAGAAAAATACCAATCAAATGTTCCCTCAGTGAGTCATAGAACCTGCAATGCTTTTTGCAAATAGCACAAATTGGTTCATGTGGAGAGTGATAAGAAGTTTTCATGTGCTCAACTAGATGCTCCACTTTGTTAAATTGTCTGAAGCATACTGCACATTTATGCCTGCAAGTTACAAATAAACTCATCTGCATAAGTACTTAATAGTCTCACATTAAGCGAGACCATCATAGTAGTGTAATAAAAGCCAATCCTTTTAACAGCTCTTAAAACTAGAAATAGCTTTGCAATAAGTTCACTCATGCAAAGGAAAGTTGCATATTTATTAGACAAGCAATTGCGTGTAATCAATTTTGAATTTTGCATACAAGAAATCCCTTGTTAAAGCATTTTAATAGTGGGAAAATTATAATATATGAGAAAGAATATCATAAGCCATAATGGCCAGCACCAGTTAGCAGATAAAATATTAAAATTATTTTCTTAAAAATAGTAGATATGGAGATTCTTAAGGTGGAGCTAACAAAACAGTGAAAATGGAACTTCACTTTATACAACGTAAAGAGCAGCCTTAGTCTTTCACAAGATCTACTAAACATCATTGATAGAGAACTGTATACCTTCTAAAAATAAATGAACAGGAAAAAACATGTTGATACACTGGCATTACTGTACAAGCAGAGTTCGAATAGAATTTTTTCCAGGAGGTAAACGATCAAAAAAGTGGGGAAGCAAAGCCACGTTAGCTTGCATTAAGCCTCAATCTTTGTATTGAGATTATTATTCTTATAGATATATATCAGTAAATATAATAAAAAAATAATAAATATTGGTTTTTTTTTACAGAATAAAAATAAATTAATTAAAACACTAAAAAGATTATATAAAGATTTTCAAACAGCAATAAGTGTCATAAAAAATAAGAAAATGAAGAGTCATAGAAGTCTTCCACAAATTCAGCACTACCAAGAACTTATAATCTTAACAAAAGTTAAGAAAAAAATATAGTGATCAATTCTTATTATTTTGAAGAAGATGAATAAACTGAATAGCTTGAACAGGGAATAGAGAACCCCAATAAAATACATTCCTAAAAAATTTAAGAAATACTGGTTGGTTTTTTTTACAGAATAAAAAATAAATTAAAACAATAAAAAAGATTACATAAAGAATTTCAAACAGCAATAACTGTCATACAAACCAAGAAAATGAAGAATCAGAGAGATCTTCCACAAATCCAGCACCACCAAGAACCCATAATCTTAACAAAAGTCAAGAAAGAATTACAATGGTCAACTATTATTATTTTGAAGAAGATGAATAAACTGAATAACCTGAACAGAGGATAGAGAATCCCAATGAAAAACATTCCCATTGGTTGGTTTTTTCTTACAGAACAAAAATAAATTTATGATAACAATCAAGAAGATTACATTAAAGATTTTCAAAGAGCAATAACTGTCGTAAAAAACAAGAAAATAAAGAATCTAAAAATCTTTGCAAATCCAGCACCACCAAGAAGCATAATCTTAACAAAAAAACAAGAAAGAATTACAGTGGTCAACTCTTATTATTTTGAAGAAGAACAAACTGAGTAATCTGAACAGGGGATAGAGAATCCCAATAAAAATATTGGCTCAGTTTTTAACTAAAGTAAAAGTATGTAAGTTAAATACCTAGGACTCATAAATTGAGTATCTAGAGTAGACTAGTAGTCATACATTAAGCCATGTTTTATTGGTGCATAATGTAATATCACACGATTTGTTATTTATTAAATCTAAATAATATATTTCAATTGATTATGAACACTATAACCTTTAAAATCACAAATCACAACTGCTAGTACTATACTATTAAAAATATTAGCCATTAAATCAACAAATACTATTACAACTATTAAAATATGCTCCATTGCCAAATCTGTATAATATAATTAATATCACAACTATTCACAACTATTGAAATATACTCAATTACTAGATTCTATTAATAGGATTTAACATCAAAAAAACGAGTTAAAAAATCTCTATGCAGAATATGCAACATTACACATAGAAACAAACTCTGATATTAAATCAATTGCAGTACAAGCAGCACCTCAGAGATTCAGTGGACATGTGAGCCCGGTCCATGTGATTGAGTGGAGTTAGTGCTCTGTTGATATGGAGGTTGAAGGAAGGGGGGCTTTATATAGCCCATTTCTCAAATAAAGCTCACCACCATCAAAGTTATGGTTATTCCTCTCCCATCTCTTTCCTGAATTCAACGGGAAGAATCCTCCTTTTTGACACCAAAAAAAATCAAATAGCTCATGATAAATTTTGTGTTATACGAATTCTCGAATGGTCCATGGTCCCACTTATAAAAATAATGTAATTGTCAATAAACAACTTAGAATCCCTTATAAAACCCAAAAATCCCATTGATATAGTAAATGCAGTTTAGCTAAATCAGCTGTGACGCTCCCATTCCCTTGATAAGGAGAAATAAAGAAATGTTCTCACAATCTCATACGTCAGGAAAATCAACGGTGACCATATGAAGTCAAATACTGAAAGCTATGTACGATGTGCTTATGGACTAACACACACCTGACCAGCCTATTCTCTTCAAAGGTATCTTTCAATTTCCACAATTATTCTCTTGAAAGGTAGCTTTCTAGAAAGGATAATGACAAACACACAGCCGACCAGCCTATTCCATAACAGTTAGACACTACTATCGAAATAAATTCTCATCAGTATAGTTTGATATTTTAACTTCTAAGAGTATTATGTATAAATAATTTTAAAAAATTGAAGTTAAGCAGTTTTTTATTAGAATTTTTTTTGGTTAGATCTATGAATCGGAAATGGATTTTGAAAATATTTCAAAATCTTGAACAAAAAGATAAGGATACAACACTATCAGATAAGGTCAACAAAGAAAAAGGTCTTAGAACTACAAATATCCCCAGGAAACAAATAGCAAGGCTAAAGAAGAGAAACAATCATACCAACGGTCATGAAGGCTTGCAGTCAAGTCTCACCAAAGGCCACCCTACCATTTCTCAAAGAAGAGTTGGCTCCAATTAATCTTAGCATCCAGTTTTATGTTGTCCTTAAGGGGAGACCCTCACACATCCATTATGGGACCCACAACTGCAATTTTCAAATTCTTTTCTTTATTCCTCATAACAAATCCCTCTTTAACAATTTTTTTGACTCTCTATCCCATTTTCAACTAGAGTATTTTTGAGTCTTTATTCCTCATAACAAATCCCTCTTTAACATTTTTTTTTGACTCTCTATCTCATTTTCAACTAGAGTATTTTTTTGGGAAGAAGTTTGTAGATCGCAATCTCAAGGTGGGTTAGGTCTGCAGAAGCTGAAGGATTTTAATTCTGCTCTTATGGCTAAATAGTTTTGGAATCTCCTTGTGAGTGACAAAGAATGGGTGGCTATTTTTGAGTCTAAGTACTTGAGGGGTGTGGATAAGGTTAGAGATTTGTTCAAGGAGAACTTTGTTCCTTCGCAGGGGTCGATCCTTTGGAACTATATGTGTTGTGTTTGATTGTCTATGGCTGATGGTTTGAGATGGTGTTTGGGAAATGGTAGAAGGATTATTTTTTGGGATGATTGGTGGATTGGGCATGGGCCTTTGAAGGATGAACCTTGGGCAACTCCTTTCAAGGCTTTTTGTGTCAGGGAATGGGGTGTTTATGTTGCTGATTATATTAGGGAGGGCAGTTGGATTAATCTTGCTTTGGTGAATAGGGATCTGAAGCCCCTTGCGGAGTTCCTATCATTGATTCATATTCCTCTGGTTGCTCGTGAGGACTCTGTTATTTGGCGTCTAACTACTAATGGGAAGTTCTCGGTTTCTTTTTCTTTTTCTTTCCAGACTCGGTTGGTTGGTCCTCTGCCCTTCTAGGGTCAAGTGTGGAATAAGAATCTATTGCCCAAAGTTGGTATTTTCTTTTGGCTGATGTGTCAGGACAAGATTCTTACTTTGAATAATTTGGTGAAGAGGGGTATGGCTTTTCCAAATAGGTGATTTTTATGTAAAATTGATGATGAGGATTATCTCCATTTGCTGACTGGTTGTAGTTTTACTTGGGGAGTTTGGTCACATATTTTTAATATGTGGGACTTGGCTTGGGTGTTTCTGGCTTCTTTCTCTGAATCATGTTCTCAATGGGTTTCCCCTTCCTCTAACTCGATGCTCTCTTTGTTGTGGTCTCTTATTATGCCTC
>VDFB02261154.1:0-42709 GCA_007258455.2 Sequoia sempervirens | reverse complement strand
GGCTGTTTCACCAAAGGTTATGGATGATGATTGATTTATTGTGAATGATGTTATTATGGGTGAAAGCAAGATGAGATAGATGGATTTTATTCAAATATTTGGATTTTTTAGAGTTTCAAAATGTTTTGAGGCTATTTTTGGTATTTTTTGAGATTTTATAAATGTTTTAAATTTTTATTTTCAAAATTTTGGGGTTTTCTGATATTTTTAACAAGATACTAACCTAAGTACATATCCTAGGGGCCTCAAGGTCTTATCAATAGATTAGCCTTGCCTACGTTATACACGCAGAGACCACGTAGTTCAACTGATGATTTGACCAATTTACAAATGAAGTTATACATGATGAAATGTCAGTTTATTATGATAGACTCCTAAAGGACTGACCTAAGTGTCTTGGGGGATGAACAAAGATAAACCTTTCCTACGTTCAAGGCTCAAAGACCCATAGTTTGACAAGACAACTCTATTTTTTGACTTTTTGACTTTTTGACCAATTTTGGCATTTTGATATGTTTTTGGATGTTTTTAGATTTTTTGCATGATTTTAATGATTTGGATATGGAAGTGTGTGATGATATCAATGATCTATTTTTGGATTTTGTTGAAAACCAATCTAAGGTTGATTGATCAAATTAATGGATTGATGATGATAACATTGTTGAGGATGCACAACAATGCAAGGATAGTGTTACACAACACAAGGATTAGGATGGATAGCCCAAGATGATGAGGGATTGATGATGATAACATTGTTGAGGATACACAACAATGCAATGATAGTGTTAATAAGCACAAGTATATCCTGAGATGAATATTTTTTGAATGGATTTGATTGATCATGATTGATGAAGCTTGATTTGGAACAAAAGTTGTTTGAATGATTTGATGTGATGTTTGAAGTGAAACTTAGATGCAACTGATAGTGATTACTTGGATTGATGTTTGATGAAACATGAAGCTTGATAAGGAACATTTGGTTGTCAAAATATGCCATGGGCTAGTGATTTGGAATTTTTCTCACAAGTGGTTTAGCCAATTTGATTCTACATTTTCCAATGTTTGGATCACCACATAATTTTGGAGGATATAGACCAAGATTTATTCTTGAAGAAAGATTTAAATATTCACCCACAATGTCTAGAAATGTATGGAATGTTCTGGATATATTCCTAGATAGGTTGATGGATGGATGGATATGGTAAGCACACAAAGGATGCCAAGGATTATTTTGTGATAAGATAAAGTGTTCAGATATAGAATTCTAATTGGATAATGCTTCATGGCTTAGATAACATAGGGTAGGATAGGATCAATGAAAATGACCCATGTGAAGATGTTTACCATAAGCAAGTGTAAAGTGTACCCCAAACTTTCATCAAGATCAAGATAACTTGGGTGATGGATGCAAATGGATGAAAATGGATTGGATAAATGGTTCATGGTTGAATGGATTTATTATGGATGAGATGGATGGAATGATAGATTTATTATGGATGGAATAAGATGCTTTCACTTGATTTGGAACACGTAGATGCTTCATTCTACACATGGCGCCTATTTTTCAGGTTTCATCATGGTCTTTCTCAAAGAGCCACCGTAGTGGTTTTTACTAGAGGATGATTTTTATCTTTACTGTTTTCATGATTTTTTTTTTTTTTTAGTTTTTCTAAAATATTTTAAGGTCATTTCAAACCACCTTGTGGTGTTGTTGTATACACTTTTTTCATAATGTTCCATTGATATCCTACATGAAGAAGTTGTTTTTCCAAGATACATGCACTTCAATACATTTTTTGAGATTCCTAATCTACTTTGTTGATACCAGAGTTGACTTTACCTTTATGCACACATTGTGATAGAGTGCCTTATAAATACTTATGATGAAGGGTTGTTTCCAATACATGGTGAATGTAAGAATCAGATATCATTTGTGGATGTGTGGAGAGACTGTGCTTAGGAATAAAATATGGATTGGTTGACAACTCAAAATCTTTGACTCTCCAAACTTGGGAAGATGAGAAATGATTGGTGGATACGAACGTGTGTTTGGAATTATGACTAATTGTTTGATACACTTTGTACATCACTTGAAAATCCTGCTTTTTCTTTTATGGACATCTTTGATGGATACTTTTCCCTTTTTTTATTTTTCCCCATAGTTTCTTTGACTGATGGAGTTTGATAGGGATAATATTTCTTTGTATTCTTCAGTATCCATGTGTATTTGATGTGTCCTTCATGCTTTGTTTCTTTTTCTTTGATAACATTCTTTGTGATTTGATCCAAATCTTTCTTTTGATGTTTCTCCCAATTCATGAAAGGGCTAATGGGTGGATGAAGATTCATGACATGGCTGGTTGTAGTATTGACACTAGTTTCATCATAAGGACTCTTTGTGCTCCCTATGCTGATGTTTGCTTGAGACATAGTTTCCCCCAGTATTGTGGAAGTAGTAGCCTCATGCTTTGATTCTGTATGTTTTGAGAGCTCTTGTTTAGAATGCATACTTTGACAAATGACCACTATAGATGATGTTATTTCAATTGGATGCTCTTCCAACTGTAGAATATCCTATTCTATCTTACCAGTTTCCTTGAGTGGATAATGTTGGATATCTGCATACATGATGTCCTTAGTCTGAATTTGCAATATATTTGATACTAATGTTGACAACTCAATTTGACTATAAGAATCAATAACCTACCCTTTTGTGTAATAATGTCAGGGGTAAAGGAATCCTATTCTAAATGAAGATCATCTAAGTTTCCATCCACAAAAAGTATCTCATGGGTAGGTGAAGGAGTATGTGCTATGCGGATTTGAACATCATTTGCAACATCTGATATAGATAGGAGAGTGTCCATTATATCATTATAGTATCATAGAGATTCAAATTATTGATCTTGAATGATTTTAGAGTTGCTTTCATCACGCTTTCGATAAAGTTCTTGACATGGGTCAACTTCAAAGGATGGATTAATTTCAAGGGGTTCTTGGATATTGTCATTAGTCATGGCAAGTGGTTGAATATCCTCTTTATATTTGAGTGGACTTGGATCAAGTGTGGAGTTGAGGATTCCTTCAATATCTATAATCATGAGGTCAAAGGGGGTCAACATGTCTTGGAAAGGACCATTGCTAGACCTTGGTGAAAGATTTTGATCCTACTTTGGAATAAATTCTTGAGATATGTCATCTAACTCATTAGGAAATGTAACGACATTTTCAATATGATCATTGTTCGATGGGTCATGGATTATGTCAATGTGATCAAATAATTCCAACACTCCTTGAAATAGATCACTAAAAAGTGGCTCTTGATGTATGTTGATTTGATCATCGGATGAGGTAGAAACATAAATTTAATATGATCATTGATGGATACATCTTGAACATTTTTTTCAACAATTGCGGTAGATAGATTGTAAATGTCTTCAACCATAGGGTCAAATGATGTTAACATTTCTGAGTTGGATCATGATTGAAAATTTACTCTTGAGGTATGTTAATTTGATCATTGGATGAGGTGGAAACATCTTCAAGGTGCTCATTGATGAATAGATCTTGATCATTATCCCCAATAGTTATTATCTTTTGATCAATGAGCTCTTGGATGAGATTTTTGAGTTGAACACAATCTGATGTTGCATGTCCCTTTGTTTTGCAGAAGTGACAAAAGTGCTTCTTGTTATACCCTAGTGGTATAACTAAGGGCTCTTGATAATCCTCGTAAATGGGGAGTTTAATGATATTTTCTTGCCCCAACTATTGCATGATAAATTTGATGGGTCCCCCAAGTGGTGTGTATTTCCATTTTTTACCTTGTGATATTTGTGTTCATTGAGATTATTCTTGTCATGATTGATCTTGGATATGTGATGATTGATCTTTGAGATGTGATGATTCATCTTTCAGATGTGGGGGTTGGATTTTTTGATGTGGTCGATCTTGATTTCCAACCTCTTGACATTGGAGATATTGTTCTTGATGTGGTTGTGCATACAACTCAATGGTTTGATAACATGGTTCAACCAATGGAAGATTGTATTGATTTTGGAGTAAAAATGTCTCTTGTTTCAAAGCTTTAGTTAGTTTTTCAAGTGAAGCAATTTTTTCTAGAAAAACTTGGTATTGATTTGATCTTGTCACCCTTGATATAGTTGGTTTGGATATTGTTTAATTGGATTTGGAATGTATGTTGGTGTTGATTGCATGAGATCATGGAAAAATTGAAGTTGGACAATCTTCTGATTGTGGATGATGTTTACATTTTCCATTATAGGTTGAAATTGAACATTGTTGTGTTTGGGAATCATATTGCCTTGATTTAAGTAGCTTTGATTTTACATGGTGTTACCTTGAATTGGATCAATAAATTAAATTAACTTTTTTTTTGGACTTTGAATAGCATTCGTATGACTCACAAACATCTTTACCCCAATTTTTACCAAGTGCATATATGAAATGTTCATGTTTGGAAGACCTGTACTTGGTACATTCACATTTGGCATGTATGGAATTGGTGGGATGATGTTTGTTTAAAGGCTCATGTATTGAGTGTTTGTTTTGTAAACTTGTAGTTTTGGATTTAAATCTACCATTGGGAAAGGTGTTCCAAAATTTTGATTGAGAATACTCACATTTATTATTCCACCAAGGTTAGTAGGAGATAATGATCCCATGTATGGATTGTATACATGTGAGTGTTGATAATCAATTGGCATTTTACGGTTTTGATAGTTTGGTTGGTTTGGAATACTCATGATGTATAGATCAAGTTTATATTCCATTTTCTTCTTGTGTTTTGACTGTAAAAGTGACCTCTAAGGTTCTTAGTACCAATGATGAGATGAAGGATGAAAGGCGTGAATGGTATGGCATTGAACATTTAGGAACTTTGGATCAATGCTAGACTTTAGGGTTTTATTTTGATTGGTTTGATTGGATTTGGAACTTGTAAACCCTAAGATGTTAGATATGATCTTATGATGAATTCATTCAAAAGGGTGATAATTTAGCTTAGTATGTGAGGAAGGAATCATCAACACATATCTAACCAAATAGATGATTTTTTATTTGGTTTAAGGATGTACCTATGTCTAGATAATGATGTTTCCAAAGTTATAAAGTTGTTTGGTGGGATGAAGATGATGAATGTTGGAATGAACGAAATGTCTGATTTGATCCTAAGTGAACCCAAGAATAACCTTGTTTACAAGACCGAGATAGTGAAAAATATTATTTTCTCTAAGAGTGGTTCAAAACCCAAAAGACCAATATTTGCATGAAAAACTATAAGACAAAAATATACACAAGAACATGTGTGGGGTCTGATTCAATTAATATTTTCTTAATGGATTCATTTTACCACAAAAAAATATTCATTAATTTTCAAGTTGAAGGTCCAATGTCCTAATTTTCCTTCATCCCACAAAATGGATTATGTGGAAATTGAGGAAATCAACGCAAAGGTTTCCTAATGTTGACCTTAGCAGGAGCAAATTGAGATGAAATCCAAATTCCTATAAACCTCTAAGGACATCAATCCCAAGGGATAGCAAGGGAATGCAGATTCATTCAAGGATATTTGCTTCTCCTAAAGGGTTTGAAATTTGAATGATTTGTTTAATGTTTGTCTCAATGTTTTGGATCCAAGCAATGTGTTTTCAAACTAACTAACAAGCAATATAACATCCTAGCTCAATTGTTACATTTTTCTTGGTGGGGTTGGCTCATGTTCTTTGTAGTAAAAGAGATGGTTTTACATGCAACCAAGGAAAAAATATAAGGTATGTTAAGAATGAAGTCTTAACCTCTATATTTTAACAAAGATCAGATATGGCAAGTAACTTCATGGAATTTAAGTTCGAATGCAACACTTTGATAAACTCATTGCATGGATTGGTTGGCTACTACAAACAAGGTTCTTAATGACAAGACATCAGGGACATGGCACCTTGTGAGCATTGAGCAAGCCACTAATGGCTTTAATGAATCCTACTGGGGACACTTATACTTTTTTTTATGGTAGTACCCTATTTTGAAACACCCTATCTGGATAAGGCCTACATATCATGAGGACTTGACAGTTTAGTTTTATCCATTTATATATAGGGCCTAATGAAAAAATAGTTGGAGTCACCCTTCAGTTCTCCTTTTGAATGTATCTCTTAGGAAGGCCCCTCTAAAGGTAAACAACAAAGAGCAAGCACATTTGTATTTCGATCAACCTTTGTTTAGAAAAAAAGGGAGAACACACGCTATATAACTAACTAACACTCGCAAGCTTTGTTTAATTTATTTTCCCAAAATGAGGACGCAGAGGCAATATTTTATGAAATTTAATGTCACCAAAAGGAATTTTGATTCTCGAGATCATTGTGAAGTGGGAGAGAAGTGCATATGACTTTTTAAGTGAAATTACTTTGCAAAAAAAATTATAAAAACAAAAAAATCACTTGTTCACTTTAACTTCAAAGCAGAAATTAATTCCTTTTTAAGCACTAACTTTGAAGTGTGAGATTGATTGTTCAATTTTAGACCTCAAAACCCAAATTCTAGTGAATTATTAACATTCAATTTTAGTTCAACTTTGAAAAAAAAAATCTAGTTGGCTTAAAATAGAAAATTAAAGCAATAAATGGAGGCTCTAGACTATTACAATAAGCATTTAAAAATTCTTTTTCCAGTTCCAATGCCCACTTTTGGAATTCAAATTTTGTTTATTTGTGTATTTTCTGTCTTGCTACTCCATTGTCTTCAAGAAACCTGCAAATAAAACATTGATATATTCAAGAATAGTTTAAGAAAATAAATCATTCAAAACAATAGATGTTAAGAAGTGATTGTTCACCAAATCTAATAGTTCGCTAATTCTGCACTCAAAGAAAATATTAATATTAGTGGAGAGAAACAAAAAGATTAATATTGAACATTAATATGATATTGACCAAAAATGAATCGAAAAACACAATATTAAGACAACAAACCCCAATGATCTTTATTGACTTCAATTTTTTTCTCTAAAGAATTTCGACACTAGCAAACACCAATGACCTTGCATTCATCACCTTGATAATAACACAATATTCATATACAAAAAAATGTATAATCTATATGTATCCTTAATGTTGCAACTTACTGAGTCATCATCCTATTAATAAACATGTACATAGACTTTTTTTGTTGACACAACTTTATCAATTGCCATTAAATTTAGTCAAATATGAAAAACATAACGCTAGGCATATTGTTGGTGTTTTGTTAGTATTTTATCATGTTGTATTCATTTTCACTTAGTGCCATCAAAATATTGTACAAAATTATGAGGACTTGCTTCCACATCAGATACCATAACTTACTGCCAATAATAAAGTTGATGTTACACTTAGTAATAAATGGAACACTGGGAAAGTATCACTGCCCACCAATTAATAATTACTCACCAATGGAGATAAGATTGTAAAATCTCATTGAAATATGTGTTCATTTAATATGAAAGTTAAATTATATAACAAAAATATTAACACAAACTTCCAATATTATCGTTTGTGCATAAAAGATATCAAAGCTTTCAACAAAGTAGGTAGGATCCCCTGAGGTACTGATGGTTGTGGCTCTTATGAGATGACTCAAAAAGAACTTCTTTTTTTACTATATTTTTTTTCTTTTCAGAGTAGTGATTTTTTCTTTTGAGATGGAAGGACTTGTAGCTAACAAGGCTCAAATGACTAAGAATGAGAACAACATAAAGTGGGCCAGTGATAAGATGTGGTAAATTGGTAGGTGGAAAACCGAATGATGGATTTGGTAGGTGTGAAATCGAATGAGTGGTTTCTTAAAAACTTGCAGTTAGTATATATAAAACTTGTGACCATAATGCTTCTTTAAAGACTTTCAATTAATGCAAATGGTAGATGTAGAGCCAGCAAGCATAAAGAATAATTGTTTGACTTGCATGTAAAGGACATGTCAAAAAGGGGATAGACTTTCCACAAATGTATCTAGTAGGTACAAATATATGGAATAAAAGATAATGGAAACTGTAAAAGCCATGTTCCTAAAAAAATTCTAGGCTACCATGTTGCCTATTCTAAAATGGGAGCTTTAAAAATTTTCAAGCACGATACGAATGATAGATTGAGAAAAAACATGCCCAAATTCTTTTTTGAAAACTTCAAAGCCAATGTGAGAATTTAATTAAAAAATAGAAACTATTACCAATGTCAATATATATAGTTCCTCTAGTTGTCCCTTCAATGAACACCACTATTTCCTTGTAATTGAATTGATACATTTATTTTTCCTTTATCAACCAGCCAAATTCAAGAACATGAAATTATTCCAATCTTTCTTCTATAGAGAGCCCACTTGTTTGACCATAAATCTAGATGATACAAAGTCTTGGGTAAACATATCTTTCTATTTTCTATTTCCAACATATGAGTAACTCACAAACGTTTCAAACCAAGCAAATCTCTACGCAAGAGGAATTAGAAAAATTTTTATTCTTGACCCACTTTCCTCTAGTTCAACTAAATACACATTTTTTAGGTAGATGATATTATGGAAAAAAATCATTATTTTCAACTATTAAAAGCTAAATGCATAAACTTAATAGCTTAAACTAATTGAAGCACTTTCATGACATAGAAGATCAGGATTATGTTAACCAAGTAGTGGGAATTCCATGATAATAGTCTACACTAATGTCTTGCAATGCTTAGGAGGGTTGATAAATAGCACACATCATTCTTTATCTGGGCTGGCTAAATTGTCTTTGACAGTACTGAGTTTAGAGTTCGTCCGCCAAGACAACACACATCACTTGCTGGCCTCAATACCTACTAAATAAAAGGACATAAAAATGTGAGATGCTTTGTATTTGGTTGGCTAGTCCCTTATAGTGTAATGGGTTCAAATTTAGCTATTAGGAAACAAAAAGAGATAAAGGCTATACTCTTTATTAATTGAAGAGTACTTTATATTTAACATAAATGTGCATATGCAATTTTTAAGAGGTAAATCAAAATATTTTGACTATAGGGCTATTGTACAAGACCATCATAAATCTTATTGTTTCAACCCTATCATAAAAGAATCTCTAGGAAGTAGTAAAAAAAATGATACTCATTGAAATATTAAATTCCTTGATAAAAGAAAACTTCCCACAGACCATAGATTTTGTATTGTAATACGTGGACTGTCAGCATTAGTTAAATTCCTCCTTCTAGCACCATTTTATGGACATTAAAATCTGCAAATAGCTAAAATTCTTACACACAAAGCATGATTAGCATTTCAAAACAAAGCAAATATTCAATATCCATATCAAATAATCCAACATGATTTTAAAATGCAATCCAATAACAAGATAAGTAAAGCATATTAAGAAAAACAGGAAGTATACCTATCCATTATTGGATTGGTTCTTCTTTGATGTGGAAAGAATCCCTTTCCCAATCCTTGATAAGCTTCTAGATGACAAGACTCAAATGGTTGGGATGGTGTATAAGATGAAATGCTAACTTAGGTGAGTTGTGCATAATTAATACAATAGACGAAACCTCTATCTATAGCCAAGAAGGATAGATGAATGCCAAACATGGAGGGTGTGGAATTAAAGATCCACCAATGGAAAGATGCCACTTGTCAACATGTGAGAGGTTGAGGAATGAGCACATTCTGGTCAATGTTCCAAAGAGGGGGAGATTTGAAATTTGAATTTTATGACAAGATAAGTTAAATGCTAAGTTTGACCTTTGGAAGAGACATGTAAGAGCTCTTAAATGCTTTGTTGGATGTACATGTCAATTTGGGCAGATATTTCAAACTTGTAGAATATTCCCCAAATATGCCAAATTAAAAATAAATAAAGATTTTAATAAATCATTTAAATGTTCTTTCATTTGCAAGTGGAAAAATGTAGAGAATAGAAGTGATTAGGTTTGAATTAATAAGGAATTAATGAATTTGATGAGAGATTAGGTAATTTGACCTATTTGATTTAGATTTGTGGCTTGAAAATAAATCAAAAGGAGATGGAAAATGATTTAGAATTAGTTAAATAAATGATTTTGATTTATTTAGCTAAAGGGAATGATGTTAGTGGTTTAATTAAATGAGTTTGATTTATTTAATTAAATGAAGAAATTTAGAAGACTAATTAAATAAAATTGATTTATTTATTTAAACAGATGAATATGATGATAAAGGGATGATTAAGGATGCCATGGAGTTAGTGAATATGGATTAGATACATGATGAAAAAATTTCATTTCTATAGGTACTCTTTTAGTCATCTACACATCCATCCCAATCAAAATTTATATAGGCACTCAGAGTGAAATAATTGCTCTTAGGGTACTATAGTCCATAATGTGATGTGCCTTTAAGATATCTAAATATCCTTTCTATAGCTATAAGATGTGCTTCTCTATGAACTTCTTGCAATATAGGAACTAAACACACTACATGCATAATATATGGTCTAGAAGCAGTAAGATACAACAATTTTCCAATCATGGATCCATATTTTCTCTTATCAATCTTAGTAGATTCATCATCCTTACTTAGCTTACATCTAGTTACCCTAGGATTACAAACTAGTTTAGAATCCTCCATCCCAATAAAATTTAACAACACATTTACATACTTAGATTGTGAAATGAATATGCCTTTATTAGTTTCATTCACTTGTAGATCAAGGAAGAAATTCAATTCACCAATCATAGACATCTCAAATTCTTTTTGCATTTCTTCAAGGAAATTTTTACACCAGCTTTTATTTCCACCAAAGATGATATCATCAACATAGGAAACTACAATCAACATCTTATTACCTTGCATTTTGAAGTAGAGGTTGTTGTTCATAGAACCTTCATTGAATCATTGCTTTCCTAGATATCAATCTAGTCTTGCATACCAAGCTTAGGGAGCTTGCTTCAATCCATACAATGCTTTCTTCAATTTACAAACCATGTCTAGATTGCGAGACAACTGAAACCATTTAGGTTGCTCCATGTACACTTCTTTCTCCAACTCACCATTCAGAAAAGATGACTTAACATCCATTTGATATACCTTGAAGTCTTTGTGTGCAAAGAATGCCAAAAACATTCTTATAGCTTCCATTGTGGCTACACGGACAAATATTTCTTTAAAATATACACCTTCAACTTGTGAATATCCTTTGCATACCACTCTTCCCTTATTCCATGCTACTTCTCCATGTTCATTTAGTTTGTTCTAGAGCACCCATTTTGATCCTGATGGAACTTCAAATTTCTGCTCCTTATGTTTCACTTAGGCCCTGCCTTATGTCACCTATCTTTCATGGTGTTGGAAATTTCTTAGGGTTGGGGTTTTATCTTTGTTTGCATGTAAAACACTTGTTTTTATTTTACGCCTTCGCTAGGATCTATTTCGTTGTTACTTTTTGAGGGGATTTAAAAAATCTTATGTCCTATCATTCTACCTAGGCTAGGTCCCTTTGGTCTCAAATATTTTATTTCCTCCGCTAGGTTTTATTTTCCTAAGTCTTGGTTGGCCCCATGTTTCATCATTTAGAAAAAACTTATGTCATTGTTTGTCATCTTCCTAGTGATTCCCCTTTATGATTTTAATAAACACTTTATTTTTTAGAGGGATCAATTTTGTGCTATCATTGATCAATTTCCTTTTCATCTCAGCTATTGCCCACTATTCTGCGATGACCCCACCACACTACTTTAGTGTATCATGATATCACAGGTAGGTGCCACATGTCCTTTCTAGTTAGGCCGATGGGGATAGGCTTGGTTCACCATCGATCAATTATCATCAAATATTAATGGTTGCTCGCCATCACATGATCAAGAGTTACAAAGTTGTTATGGATCATGATATCATGGGTAGGCACCATGTGTCTCATCTGATGGAGCCAAATGAATAAAGGAAATACAATGGTACATTAATCTAGCCTTAAATACATTAAAAGGCGGGTTACTAAAGTGCTCTTAAGTTGCACGTGTTTTAAATCAATGGATTTGTTATAATCTTGCTGGGAAAGCTACTCGATGGTTAATGATCAGGCTAGCGATAATGTTGAAGGATTGAGATCACTGATGTTCAAGATCTACAGTTTCCCTCCATCGTGTGATTAGAAGTTGTGGGATCTTTACTGATTGTGATATTGTGGGAGACTACCACATGGACTTCCTTTGCAACATATGGTATGGTAGGCCCCCTATTGCCATGTTGGTGATTGTGTCAGCTTGTTTTCAAGGGTAACTAAATATTTGACTAAGGAAGAATAAAAGAATGGACTACTAACAGTGGTAAATCAGATGTTGCAATTACAACGGTTTCTAGTTTTTCTTTGATGGCAATCTTCGTATAGGTTTCTTGTGGTTTTTTATTGTTGCATCAACTTTTTTTAGCTAGCATCATAAACAAGAACATTCTCCAAGGTGATGGTTGTTGTAACATATTTTTGGAATATCTCCAAGTTCTTCATTTGGCTGGTGACATGTGTACTTTCTGACTTGATGCTTGTTTACTCCTTCATGTTCTATAAGAAGGATTTCAAGGCTAAAAGTACTAGTTAGAAAGTTAGATAATTTTGGATCAAGTCTAGGTGAGTTTTCATATCAATTGTAAAGATGGATGGTTTTAGAGAGAAATATAATTTCAGTTTTGAGTCATTTAATATTGTATAACAGTACTAGCATTTGAGTTGAAATGATAAAATCAAACTCATGTCTCTACACTGTGCATGCATATTTGAATTTTGAATAAGATGACTAAGGGTTGTTTCATTCATCTCACTATTGTGATGTGTGTGATCCTTAATTTAGCTTTAATGCAAGGAGTTAATTAAAATGATTGATTGGGATTATAGGTGGATATGTTCTGTATATGGATTTAATAAGTAGTATTGGGTTAGAATGCATACTGATGAAATTGTAATGCAATATTGTCAAGGATCCTATATGTTATCTATTAAATTTGTCATGAACCTTTAGATTCTTATGAATTCGACACATGTAATGGATATATGGCATAATCTAAGTTGTAATTATTCATATAATTCAGTATTTGTTCCTCTTTTCCTAGAGCTTCCTACAAATTGCAAGTCAAATGACTATCTCACATTGTGAATTGTGTTGTAATTACCTCATTGTCTAGATAGTTGATATAATCGATGAATAGCCAATTCTATTTGATATTATCCTATTGTGTTGAGCTATTAAGTGAGATTATCTATTATTATTCATGTTGTTTATAATAATGGTACAGAGGTTGTAAACACATTAAGGGATCAGCTTCCTAGGTCTTGCAGAGCCCAAAGTGTAGGAGGTCTTTAAAATCCTTGTTAGTTGGTCTAGGTCATTTGAGCTTCCCTTGATTGGAATTCCTTCTTGTTATACCCTAGTGGTATAACTAAGGGATCTTGATAATCCTCGTAAATGGGGAGTTTAATGATATTTTCTTGCCCCAACTATTGCATCATAAATTTGATGGGTCCCCCAAGCATTGTGTATTTCCATTTGTTACCTTCTGAGATTTGTGTCCATTGAGATTATTCTTGTCATGATTGATCTTGGATATGTGATGATTGATCTTTGAGATGTGATGTGATTATTCTTGTGGTGGTTGGATTTTTTGATGTGGTCGATCTTGATTTCCAACCTCTTGACATTGGAGATATTGTTCTTGATGTGGTTGTGGATACAACTCAATGGTTTGATGACATGGTTCAACCAATGGAAGATTGTATTGATTTTGGAGTAAAAATGTCTCTTGTTTCAAGGCTTCAGTTAGTTTTTCAAGTGAAGCAATTTTGTCTAGCAAAACTTGGTCTTGATTTGATCTTGGCACCCTTGATATAGTTGGTTTGGATATTGTTTAATTGGATTTGGAATGTATGTTGGTGTTGATTGCATGAGATCATGGAAAATTTGATGTTGGACAATCTTCTAATTATGGATGATGTTTAGATTTTCCATTATAGGTTGAAATTGAACATTGTTGTGTTTGGGAATCATATTGCCTTGATTTAAGTAACTTTGATTTTACATGGTGTTACCTTGACTTGGATCAATACATGAAATTAACAATTTTTTTGGACTTTGAATAGCATTCGTATGATTCACAAACATGTGTACCCCAATGTTTACCAAGTGCATATTTGAAATGTTCATTTTTGGAAGACTTGTACTTGGTACATTCACATGTGGCATGTATGGAATTGGTGGGATGATGTTTGTTTAAAGGCTCATGTATTGAGTGTTTGGTTGATAAACTTGTAGTTTTGGATTTAAATCTGCCATTGGGAAAGGTGTTCCAAAATTTTGATCGAGAATACTCACATGAGTTGTTCCACCAAGGTTAGTAGGAGATAATGATCCCATGTACGGATTGTATAAATGTGAGTGTTGATAATCAATTGGCATTTTATGGTTTGGATAGTTTGGTTGGTTTGGAATACTCATGATGTATGGATCAAGTTTATATTCCATGTTCTTCTTGTGTTTTGACTGTAAAAGTGACCTCTAAGGTTCTTAGTACCAATGATGAGATGAAGGATGAAAGGCATGAAAGGTATGGCATTGAACATTTAGGAACTTTGGATCAATCCTAGACCTTAGGGTTTTATTTTGATTGGTTTGATTGGATTTGGAACTTGTAAACCATAAGATGTTAGATATGATCTTATGATGAATTCCTTTAGAAGGGTGATAATTTAGCTAAGTATGTGAGGAAGGAATCATCAACACATACCTAACCAAATAGATGTTTTTTTATTTGGTTTAAGGATGTACCTAAGTATAGATAATGATGTTTCCAAAGTTATAAAGTTGTTTGGTGGGATGAATATGGTGAATGTTGGAATGAACAAAATGTTTGATTTGATCCTAAGTGAACCCAAGGATAACCTTGTTTACAAGACCAAGATAGTGAAAAACATTCTTTTCTCTAAGATTGTTTCAAAACCCAAAATACCAATGTTTGCATGAAAAACCATAAGACAAAAATATACACAAGAACATGTGTGGGATCCGATTCAATTAATATTTTCTTAATGGATAACTTTTACCACAAAAAAATCTTCATTACTTTTCAAGTTGAAGGTTCAATGTCCTAATTTTCCTTCATCCCACAAAATACATTATGTGGAAATTGAGGAAATCAACGCGAAGGTTTCCTAATGTTGACCTTAGCAGGAGAAAATTGAGATGAAATCCAAATTCCTATAAACCTCTAAGGACATGAATCCCAAGGGATAGCAAGGGAATGCAGATTCATTCAAGGATATTTGGTTCTCCCAAAGGGTTTGAAATTTGAATGATTTGTTTAATGTTTGTCTCAATGTTTTGGATCCAAGCAATGTGTTTTCAAACTAACTCAGAAGCAATATAACATCCTAGCTCAATTGGTGCATTTTTCTTGGTGGGGTTGGCTCATGCTCTTTGTAGCAAAAGAGATGATTTTACATGCAACCAAGGAAAAAATATAAAGCTATGTTAAGAATGAAGTCTTAACCATTATATTTTAACAAAGATCGGATATGGCAAGTAACTTCATGGAATTTAAGTTCCAATGCACCACTTTGATAAACTCATTGGATGGATTGGTTGGCTACTACAAACAAGGTTCTTAATGACAAGACATCAGAGACATGGCACCTTGTGAGCATCGAGCAAGCCACTAAAGGCTTTAATCAATCCTACTAGGGACACTTATACTTTTTATGGTAGTACCCTATTTTGAAACACCCTATCTGGATAAGGCCTACATACCATGAGGACTTGACAGTTTAGTCTTATCCATTTATATATAGGGCCAAATGAAAAACTAGTTGGAGTCACCTTTGAGTTCTCCTTTTGAATGTGTCTCTTAGGAAGGCCCCTCTAAAGGTAAACAACAATGAGCAAGCACATCTGTATTTCAGTCAACCTTTGTTTAGAAAAAAAGGGAGAACACACGCGATATACCTAACTCACACTCACAAGCTTTGTTTCATTTTAGTTCCCAAAATGAAGATGTAGAGGCAATATTTTATGAAATTTAATGTTACCAAAAATAATTTTGATTCTCGAGATCATCATGAAGTGGGCCAGAAATGCATATGACTTTTTAAGTGAAATTAGTTTGCAAAAAAATTATAAAAAACAAAATCACTTGTTCACTTTAACTTCAAAGTAGAAATTAATTCCTTTTTAAGCACCAACTTTGAAGTGTGAGATTCATTGATCAATTTTAGACCTCAAAACCCAAATTCTAGTGAATTTTTAACATTCAATTTTGATTCAACTTTGAAAAAAAAATCTAGTTGGCTTAAAACAGAAAATTAAAGCAATAAATGGAGGCTCTAGGCTATTACATTAAGCATTTAAAAATTCTTTTTCCGGTTCCAATGCCCACTTTTTGAATTCAAATTTTGTTTATTTGCATATTTTCTATGTCTTGCTACTCCATTGTCTTCAAGAAACCTACAAATAAAACATTGATATATTCAAGAATCGTTTAAGAAAATAAATCGTTCAAAACAATAGATGTTAAGAAGTGATTGTTCACTAAATCTAATAGTTCACTAATTCTACACTCAAAGAAAATATTAATATTAGTGGAGAGAAACAAAAAGATTAATATTGAACATTAATATGATATTGGCATAAAATGAATCGAAAAACACAATATTAAGACAACAAACCCCAATGATCTTTACTGACTTCAATTTTTTTCTCTAAAGCATTTCCATGCTAGCAAACACCAATGGCCTTGCATTCATCACCTTGATAATAACACAATCTTCATATACAAAAAAATGTATAATCTATATATATCCTTAATGTTGCAACTTACTGAGTCATCATCCTGTTAATAAACTTGCTTCCACATCAGATACCATAACTTACTGCCAATAATAAAGATGATGTTACACTTAGTAATAAATGGAACACTAGGAAAGTATCGCAGCCCAGCAATTAATAATTACTCACCAATGGAGATAAGATTGGAAAAATATCATTGAAATATGTGTTCATTTAATATGAAAGTTAAATTATATAACAAAAATATTAACACAAACTTCCAATATTATCGTTTGTGCATAAAAGATATCAAAGCTTTCAACAAAGTAGGTAGGATCCCTTGAGGTACTGATGGTTGTGGCTCTTGTGAGATGACTCAAAAAGAACTTTTTTCTCTACTGTATTTTTTTTCATTTGAGAGTAGTGATTTTTTCTTTTGATATGGAAGGACTTGTAGCTGACAGGGCTCAAATGACTAAGAATGAGAACAACATAAAGTGGGCCAGTGATAAGATGTAGTAAATTAGTAGGTGGAAAATCGAATGATGGATTTGGTAGGTGTGAAATCGAATGAGTGGTTTCTTAAAAACTTGTAGTTAGTAGATATAAAACTTGTGACCATAATGCTTCTTTAAAGACTTTCAATTAATGCAAATGGCAGATGTAGAGCCAGCGAGCATAAATAATAATTGTTTGACTTGCATGTAAAGGACATGTCAAAAAGGGGATAGACTTTCCACAAATGTATCTAGTAGGTACAAATATATGCAATAAAAGATAATGGAAAGTGTAAAAGCAATGTTCCCAAAAAAATTATAGGCTACCATGTTGCCTATCCTAAAATGGGAGCTTTAAAAATTTTCAAGCACGATACGAATGATAGAGTGAGAAAAAACATGCACAAATTCTTTTTTTTAAACTTCAAAGCCAATGTGAGAATTTAATTAAAAAATAGAAACTATTACCAATGTCAATAAATATATTGTTCCTCTAGTTGTCCCTTCAATGAACACCACTATTTCCTTGTAATTGAATGGATACATTTATTTTTCCTTTAGCAACCGGCCAAATTCAAGAACATGAAATTATTCCAATCTTTCTTCTATAGAGAGCCCACTTGTTTGACCATAAATCTAGATGATACAAAGTCTTGGGTAAACATATCTTTCTATTTTCCATTTCCAACATATGAGTGACTCACAAACGTTTCAAACCAGGCAAATCTCTACGCAAGAGGAATTAGAAAATTTTTGTTTCTTGACCCACTTTCCTCTAATTCAACTAAATACACATTTTTTAGGTAGATGATATTATGGAAAAAAATCATTATTTTCAACTATTAAAAGATAAATGCATAAACTTAATAGCTTAAACTAATTGAAGCGGTTTCATGACATAGAAGATAGAGATTATGTTAACCAATTAGTGGGTATGCCATGATAATAGTCTACACTAATGTCTTGCAATGCTTAGGAGGGTTGCGAAACAGCACACATAATTCTTTATATGGGCTGGCTAAATTGTCTTTGACAGTACTGAGTTTAGACTTCGTCCCCAAGGACAACACACATCACTTGCCGACCTCAATACCTACTAAAGAAAAGGACATAAAAATGCAAGATGCTTTGTATTTGGTTGGCTAGTAACTTATGGTGTAACGGGTTGAACTTTAGCTATTAGGAAACAAAAATAGATAAAGGCTATACTCTTTATTAATTGAAGAGTACTTTATATTTAACATAAATGTGCATATGTAATTTTTTAGAGGTAAATAAAAATATTTTGACTATAGGGCTATTGTACAAGACCATCATAAATCTTATTGTTTCAACCCTATCATAAAAGAATCTTTAGGAAGTAGTAAAAAAATGCTACTCATTGAAATATTAAATTCCTTGATAAAAGAAAACTTCCCATAGGCCATAGATTTTGTACTGTAATACGTGGACTATCAGCATTAGTTAAATCTATTAAACAATGAACTATTGATAAAAGCTTTGTAAAACTTCCCTCCTTCTAGCACCATTTTGTGGACATTAAAATCTGCAAATAGCTAAAATTCTAACACACAAAGGATGATTAGTATTTCAAAACAAAGCAAATATTCAATATCCATATCAAATAATGTAATGTGATTTTAAAATGCAATCCAATAACAAGATAAGTAAAGCATATTAAGAAAAACAGGAAGTATACCTATCCATTATTGGATTGGTGCTTCTTTGATGTGGAAAGAATCCCTTTCCCAATCCTTGATAAGCTTCTAGATGACAAGATTCAAATGGTAGGGATGGTGTATAAGATGAAATGCTAACTTAGGTGAGTTGTACATAATTAATACAATAGACAAAGGCTCTATCTATAGCCATGAAGGATAGATGAATTCCAAACATGGAGGGTGTGGGACTAAAGATCCACCAATGGAAAGATTCCACTTGTCAACATGTGAGAGGTTGAGGAATGAGCACATTCTGGTCAATGTTCCAAAGAGGGGGAGATTTGAAATTTGAATTTTATGACAAGATAAGTTAAATGCTAAGTTTGACCTTTGCAAGAGACATGTAAGAGCTCTTAAATGCTTTGTTGGATGTACATTTCAATTTGGGCAAAGATTTCAAACTTGGAGAATATTCCCCAAATATGCCAAATTGAAAATAAATTAAGATTTTAATAAATCATTTAAATGCCCTATCATTTGCAAGTGGAAAAATCTAGAGAATAGAAGTGATTAAGTTTGAATTAATTGGGACTTAATGAATTTGATGAGGGATTAGGTGATTTGGCCTATTTGATTTAGATTTTTGGATTGAAAATAAATCAAAAGGAGATGGGAAATGATTTAGAATTAGTTAAATAAATGATTTCGATTTATTTAGCTAAAGGGAATGATGTTAGTGGTTTAATTAAATAAGTTTGATTTATTTAATTAAATAAAGAAATTTAGAAGACTAATTAAATAAAATTGATGTATTTATTTAAAGAGATGAATATGATGATAAAGGGATGATTAAGGATGCCATGGAATTAGTGAATATGGATTAGATACACGATGACAAATTTTCATGTCTATAGGTACTCTTTCAGTCATCTACACATCCATCCCAATCAAAATTTAGATAAGCACTCAGAGTGAAATCATTGCTCTTAGGGTACTATAGTTCATAATGTGATGTGCCTTTAAGATATCTCAATATCCTTTTTATAGCTATAAGATGTGCTTCTCTATGAACTTCTTGCAATCTAGGAACTAAACACACTGCATGCATAATATATGGTGTAGAATCAGTAAGATACAACAATCTTCCAATCAAGGATCCATATTTTCTCTTATCAGTCTTAGTAGATTCATCATCCTTGCTTAGCTTACATCTAGTTACCCTAGGATTACAAACTAGTTTAGAATTCTCCATCCCAATAAAATTTAACAACACATTTACATACTTAGATTGTGAAATGAATATCCTTTTATTAGTGTCATTCACTTTTAGAAAAAGGAAGAAATTCAATTCACCAATCATAGACATCTCAAATTCTTTTTGCATTTCTTCAAGGAAATTTTTACACCAGCTTTTATTTCCATCAAAGATGATATCATCAACATAGGAAACTACAATCAACATCTTATTACGTTGTATTTTGAAGTAGACGTTGTTGTTTATAGAACCTTCATTGAGTCACTGATTTCCTAGATATCAATCCAGTTGATGAGCCTAAAATATGCTCATAATTTGATGTTATGATAAACTTTTAAATGACTTTATTTTTTCTATTTCATGACTGTTTAAACTTTGTTGAAACCTTTTGTGGGGATATCCTGTAGCAAGACACTTTTATATTCCTGCAGCCTATTGTGTTGACTTTATTGCATTTATTGCCCTTTTGACTCCCGAAAATGGCTGGTATATCGTATACAGTTTTTGAATGGTGAAGTAGATTTAAAATGTGTGATTAATGAATAGATATCGTGTAAGTGCCATATGCCTTTTATTGTGCATCTGTTACCTTTTGTTTCGCAGGTTGTTGAAGAATGATCGAGTCAAGCGCAACCGATCTCGGCCTTGCAGTAAAATCCATTTCCTGCACCACTTTGAGGAAGCTCCGGCGAAGACTCTTTGACCGAAACCGATTTGGAAAGATTTTTAATGATAAGTCAATCTGGAAGGAGTGGAGCGCTAGATTCTCTCTGAATCGGGTTGAATACATAAATTCATTTATGAAGTTTGTTCCTTGATTGAGGGATACACTTTACTTCCACGTCTTTCTTTGATGAAGTTAGTTAGTTATTTGTTCTTCTGATTTAAAAATAAGATACTCCTCCTGCGCGAGAGAGTAGAAGGTGAATAGAATGAGTAATAGATGATATTCAGGGTAAGATAGAAATAGAGTAGCAGATATCATGTAAGAATTAGTATGATAATGAAAGACAGAATCTGTTTGACCAGAAATAGAGTTTGTTGTTAGTTTTCACATCAACAAGACAATGTATCTCATTCTGTTTTCATGAATAAAGATCGATGAAGTTCTGAGTTCAGCATTTGTGTAATCAGTAGATGCTTGCTAAGGGGGCCCACTTAGTAAGTATCATTAATTAATTAGTTAGATGTTCTTTTCTGCTGATATCCAGTTAGCTTTCATCTTTGAAGTTTTTATACAAACTCAGTCTTACACTGCTCCTGCAGCATAGAGAGTCCATCCCTGTGACTGTTCCTGCAGCATAAGGCCAGTTCATGTTTGTGCCTCAGTCGTAGATGTTACGGTTTCTGTTTTAATCAAGCATAGTTGAGTTAAAGAATTCTGCATTACCATTCTGTAGCTTAGATAGAATTTCTTTCCAGTATGTGTTTTTGCTAAGATTTGACCAAAATAAATTCCTAGTGCATATGTTTTGCTGTGCCATTTAAAGTCTACGTCCCCTGGTTTGACAAGTAAATGAACGTCCACAGAAAGATATTAGTCACCTGTCGGAATGTCCAATTCCCAGGAAAGTTTTACTGTGATATTCATATCCTTTTGTGAGTGTGAGCCATTTTTGGCGCTATTGTCGGGGATGGCATCTAACTAGGAGTTTGACAAAGTCATTTTCAGCATTAGTTTAGTCTGTTAGTCAAAAAATTTCAAAATCCTTCAAGCCATTACTCACCGTATTGCATTCATAGAAGAAGAAGAGACGCACTGGGAAGGTTCCTCCCTGAAAATCATTTTATTGAACTACCATTTGACCCAGCTGATAACGAACCTGAGGAAAATCTATTTGCTCTACTATTCCAGCACCCAGACATGGCAAATAATTCACCTAATAATCCACCTCCTGCATTTGAGTTTCCCATTGTTCCCCAACAATATACTGACAATCTTAAAAACATCCCCTCTTCCTTGCTTCCAAAGTTTTATGGCCTGGTCACAGAAGACCCAGAAACCTTTCTGTTTGAATTTGATGTCCTCTATCACAGTTATGACTACAACACAGACGCTCATAAAATGAAGCTATTTCCTTCCACTTTGAAGGAGAGAGCTCTCAGATGGTTCGTGAGTCTGGGAAGAGGCGTTGTAAATAGTTGGGCAGCCATGCAGATGAAATTCCTTGAAAAGTATAAGGAATATTGTAAGAGTGCCAGCAAAGGTGATGACATATTCCAAATTCAGCAGAAGGAGGATGAAAGTCTGGAAGATTATATTTCCAGGTTTTTGTTTTCATTAAAAAGAAACTCAAACCATACTCTTAATGAGGACTCTCAGAAACTACTTTTTCTAAGGGGAATCAGTGATGCCTGTATTGATGCCCTGGACCTAATGGGAGGAGGTGATATAACTCAACTGCCTTGGGATGATATACAGAAAATATGTCTTAACTACTCTCGAGAAATAGTTAAGAAAGGTCGAGGTCATCATGCTTCAGTGGGGAAGTCTTCTTCTGGTGGAGTTTCCAAGATGGAGATCACAAATCTACTATCTCATTTCAAGCATGACATCATTAATAATATGGCTACACAGTTGGACACTATGCAAGCTCGGAAGAAACATGTAGAAGCTGAGGTAGTTTTGGCTAAGTTCTATCCATACTGTAGACAAAAGAAGCATGATTGCAGATGCAAGATGGTGGCTAATTTGGAAGCCAAACAACTTCCTACTGATTTCAAACCAGTGGAAGGTGATGATGATCAAGTGTTCTTTGTTGCACAAAGGAGACCATGGGCCCAAAGGCAAGGTATGCCTCAAGACCCTTTAACTTTTGGTAATCCCTATTCTGGCTATAATAACCAATGGCAACAAGCATATGGACCACCACCACCATGAAATCCACCCCAACCAAGTTGGCCTAATTATCAAACCCCACAGTGGCAATCTCCTCAAGGAGGTTGGCAGCAGCCACAAGGGAAATGGACCCCACCTTCAGGAAATTGGCAACAAAATCCTCAATGGAGAGGTCCTCAACAATGGAAAAACTAGTCTCCTGGGTTCCTGCAGCCTCCACAGCCACAACAACAGGCCCTTATGCCACCTCTTGCAGCAACTACCACAAATCCTAGACCTCCAAAGCAAACGCTTATGCCTGCCCAGCCGTTGCCTAATCCCAATAATAAGCAACAGCAGCAGCCTCAACAGCCTGTGTATATTTCTGAAGCCAACCAATATCAAGCTTATGCCTTGAATGTTAATGAGATCCATCTGAGGTCTGGAACTACTTTACCTGCTCCCAAACCACCTCTGATTACAGAAATATCTGATTCTCCCCTTGAAGAATCTAATGCAACTGCTGTTCCCACTGAGCATATGCCTATACCTGATACAGTTTCTACAGAACCTATTTTGCAGAGACAAGATAAACCACCTTTTCCTCAGAGGTTGCAAAGTACTAAATCTAAACTCATGGAAGAACCCACTTTTGACATTCTAGATCAGCTCAAAAATGTGCAAATTCAAATCCCTTTGTTTCAGGCTATTAAAGATGTTCCCATTTTTGGAAAAGATATTAAAGAAGCATGTTTGAAGAAGCCTGGACGAAAGAAAAATGATCCCCAAAAAATTCATGTCTTAGGAAAATTGGCTGATATAATGTTGGGAAATGTAGTCATTCCAAAGTATATTGACCCTAGAAGCCCTGTAGTACAGATACATATAAATGGCCAAGTTGTAAAAAATGTTTTGATTGATTTAGGAGCTGCCATTAATGTAATGACAAAGCATACTATGGACTCCTTGAATATTTCAAACATTAGGTCTACACCCACAGTTCTGCAGCTTGCAGATAGCTCCACAGTCAAATATGATGGGATAGTAGAAGATGTAATTGTCACTCTTGAATCTTGGGAGTATCCTGCTGATTTTACAATATTATTAGTTAAGGAAACTTTAGGAGGGTACCCAGTTATCCTTGGTAGGCCATGGTTAGCAACTGCTGATGCTTTTATAGGATGCCGTTCTGGAGATATGACCATTTCTGATGGGCAGTCCACAAAGAAATTAGCTTTGTATCCGCCTGCTAAACCTCAACCAGATTTGTCCCAACCTGTTTGGCCAGATGTGGGAGAAGAAACTGAAGAAAGCCAATTCTTTGGCTCAATTAATGATGCTCCAAAATGATCCATTCTCTCAACTTCAAAGTGAAGATGCTTTGCTTTTTCAAATTCTGCAATTCAATCTTGATACAGATAGTTTATCTGATCCAAGTGACAGTCATCATCAATGTTTCCTGCAGCAGCTAGATTCTGAGAGTTCATTGCCTAAACTTCCAACAATTTTTCATAACTTGCTTCCACAAGAGGTACAAACATTACCTATTGATTCTATGAGTAATCTCTTTAAGCAGATAGAATTGTCTCCAGATCATTGTTTGAATGTTAATAGCAAGTTGTCTCAGTCTCAAGAGGCTGACTTATTAAAAATGCTACAAGAACAGCATAAAGCTTTTGCATGGGAATATGGGGACATGCAAGGAATAGATCCTCGAGTTTGTACTCATAGGATATATATCAAAGAAGATTGTTTACCAGTTAGACAACCTCAGAGGAGAGTAAATCCAGCACTTAGAGAAATAGTGAAAAATGAACTTCAAAAGTTGCTTGATGCTGGTTTTATTTACCCAATTTCTGACAGTCAATGGGTTTCTCCATTAGTCATTGTCCCCAAGAAAGGAGGAAAATGGAGAGTGTGTGTAGATTACAGAGAGTTGAACAATGCCACTAAGAAAGATCACTTTCCATTACCTTTTGTAGACCAAGTACTAGATTCACTGTCTAGCAAAAGATATTTTTCCTTCCTAGATGGTTACAGCGGGTATAATCAGATAAAAATTTCCCCTGAAGATCAAGACAAGACCATTTTTACCTATCCATGGGGAACATTTTCTTATTCGGTCTTGCCTTTTGGCTTATGCAATGCACCAACATTTCAGAGAGCATTAATTAGTATATTTGCTGATATATCTCATGAATGTATGGAGATTTATATGGATGATTTCACTACATATGGAGTCACATTTGAAGAAGCACTAGTTAATTTAGAAAAAGTATTAAAAAGGTGTAGAGAGAAAAATTTGTCTCTAAACATTGAAAAGTGCTTTCTAATGATGGAAGAAGGTATTTTTCTAGGTCATCATATTTCAAAGAATGGAATTCAGGTTGACCCTGCTAAAATTGAAGTTATTTAGAATTTACAAACTCCTGCGAAACAAAAAGATGTTAAAAGTTTTCTTGGTCATGCAGGGTATTATAGAAGGTTTATAAAAGACTTTAGTAAAATTTCCAGTCCACTTTATGCTTTGTTAACAAAGGATTCCCAATTTGAGTGGTTTGAGGCCTGCGAAAAATCCTTCCTGCAGCTAAAGGACTTGCTTAGCAAAGCCCCTGTTCTTCAAGGTCCAAAATGGAACATGCCTTTTCACATACATGCTGATGCATCTAATTTTGGTATAGGAGCAGTTTTAAGTCAAAAAGAAAATTCAATTGAGCATGCTATCTACTTTATCAGCAAAAACCTTCAAGGTCTTGAGCTCAACTATACTGTTACATAAAAGGAATTGCTTGCAATAGTGTATGCTTTGAATAAATTTAGGCATTATGTCATAGGTTATTAGATATTTGTCCACACTGACCATGCAACAATCAAGTACTTGATGAACAAACCTGCCATTTCTGGTAGATTGGCACGATGGCTCCTGTTGTTACAAGAATTTGATATCACAATCATTGACAAACTAGGAAGAGCTAATGTTGTAGCTAAATTTTTATCAAGACTTCAATCAACTACATCTGAGGAACATGAGGTCATTGATGATAGATTTCTAGATGAACACTTGTTTTCCATTGCTACACATACACCCTGGTATGCAGACATTGCTAATTATCTGGCAGCAAATAGAATACCAGCTCATTTTTCCCCAAAAGAAAAGAAGTTGTTGATAGAGAAAAGTTTTAACTTTATCTGGATTGCAAATTGTCTGTTCTATACTAGACCTGATCAAGTAATGCGAAGATGTGTAAGAGAATATGAGACTTATGATATCTTGCATGATTGCCATGATGAACCATGTGGGGAACATTTTGCAACAAAAAGAACAGCAATGAAAGTTCTTACAACAGGGTATTACTGGCCAACATTACACAAGGATGTTGTGGCCTATACAAGGAAGTGTGATAGATGCCAGCGCATGGGAAGACCAACTAAGTCAGATGAAATGCCACTATATCCGCAGGTAATAGTCACCCCTTTTGATAAATGGGGGATGGATTTTGTGGGGCCAATTGATCCACCATCAAATGGAAAGTCATACATTCTAGTTTGCACGGATTATGTCACAAAATGGGTCGAGGTAAAATCTATTACTCATGCCCGAGATAACAAAGTTGCTGAATTTTTGTATGAACAAATTTTCACAAGATTTGGAGTTCTCAGAGAGCTTGTAACTGATCAAGGAGCTCATTTTACATCAAATCTGATCACTGAACTTATGAATGACTATAAGATCAAACATAGGAAGTCCAACCCCTATCATCCTCAAGTCAATGGTCAGGCGGAGGTAACAAACAGAGAAATTGAGGCGATCCTCACAAAGACAGTGTAGATTCATAAGAAAGACTGGAGTAATAGACTTCCTAAAGCAGTTTGGGCTTACATAACTACATGGAAGACAACAACTGGGTTTACACCTTTTGAGTTGCTCTATGGGAAAACAGCTATGTTACCCATTGAATTTGAACATAAAACTTTGAGGATAGCTCTTGAACTCAACATGGACTTATCTGAAGCATAGACGAACCGTCTCCTGCAGCTAAATGCTTTGGACGAAATGAGAAAAGCCGCCCTACAACATACAGAAGTAATCCAACAGCAGAGAAAGAAATGGCATGATCAGCACATCAAAACCAAAAAAATTTCTGTTGGAGATTAGGCTCCGTTATATGATTCCAGGTACCAAGAAAACCAGGGTAAACTCACAACACGCTGGCTTGGACCCTATGAAGTTGAAAATGTGTTTGACAATGGAGCTGTGCAGTTGGTCACAATTGATTTAGTCCGTTTCAAATTGCTCGTTAATGGCCACTGACTCTGACTGTACCATAAGCCAGTTTCCAAGGAAGACTTCATGAAGCAGTTCATTCAGGTTCCTCCCGCTACTCTTCCTGCAGCCGAAGGCTCTAGCCTTTCTCCTGTAGCATTCCCATAATTTTCAAAAAGCATGCCCATAATAAAGGTTTTCTTTTTAAGAAAACCCTTTTTTCTCCATTTTCATTTATCGCCCCCATCTCACTCATTTATCTTCCATCCATCCATCCCATCCATCCATTTCATTCGTACATTTCATCCACCCACGTCACCCATCCACTTCATCCATCAACATCAACCTTAATTAAGATATCTTTCCAACTTGTTAATTCATGCAGCGCTGTCATCTTTCTTCACACGTACGTGCAATTACTAAAGGTACGCCATATCTTTTCTTATCGCATATTTGATTTATTTCATTCTATTCAATTACTGCTATGCATGTACCGGTCATTATTCCTCGAATCTCTACCTGTTCTTTAGTACATGTGAGGACACATGTCATCCTTTAAGTAGGGGGCGGGGTAATACATCTTTTGAAACCTGTCTTTTCGCCGCTGCCATAACTGCAAAATAATATTTCTTTAATACATTTCTGGTACTTTCCAAACGTGATTGCATGTCCTTCTTTAATGCATCTTTTTCTTGCAAAATATGATTAAGACTGTTTGTTTAAAAAAGTTCATTTTTGAAAAAAAGAAAGAAATGTGGCGCCCTGACAGAGAAAAACCAGAGTAGAAAGGGAAATAAAGAATTTGAATCTTCAGCAAGAAATTGAGTTCAGCTAGAAAAACTGCAAACATGGGTGGTCAGTTGGTGCGACATGAGTCTGTAGCTCATGAATTGTTATTGCAAAATCCATAGACAGTCCACGCATTCAGCCTCTATGGATGGTTAAATTATTTTTTGAGTTTAAATGATTTTGATGAGGAGGCTGTAGGAGAATTTTTGAGAACACTTTCTGAAGGGGAAGCCACCGTATGGGGTCTAACAATTATTGCAAAAGAAGATAGAATTGCTGAAGTAACCGGGCTCCCAGCCGTTGGAGAAAACTTTTCTTCAGATGCTGCAACTGCAAGGGCTGAGTTTTCAATGCCTGCTGATGGACCTCTGGAAGTCTCCAAGCAAGGATGCAAGCGTGTGTCACTGCCTCTTCCATATTCAGAGTATGCCACTTATATAATGGGGTATTTAACCTGTGAAGGCCGTTTTTCCTACCTGCATTCTCATCATTTTAAATTATTAAGCCATATAAGGCATGGGTTGGCTGTGAATGTTTCGAATTTCTTGTTAAATTTTTTAGAGCAAAGTGCCCATGGAACTCAACAGGGGAAAGATAACTCTGTCACTCATCATGGCCTTATTAAATTACTAATTGAGTGCTCTTTGAGAGATGTCTCACCTCTCTCCTGGCAACAATTTGTTGCCCAAAAGAGTTTGCAACCTCCACAACCCCCTAGGGTAATTACCCCACGGCCTCAAAGAAAGAAGAAAGAAATTTCATCTACTAGTGGAACAGGGCAAGGGTCATCTACTCCTGTAGCACCCGATCCTATAGCCATCACAGTTGAATCCTCTACTAGGGTACAAACTAGGTTTGCCGCTAGGAGAGAGAAAGGAAAATCAAAGGCAGAAGGGTCCCCAGAATTTGACCCTCGTTCTCAGAAAAGGAAATGCTCCTCTCCTGCATCACCTTCCCCTGCAGCAGTTTCTCCTACAGCAACAGCTGTTGATATTGCCAGTTCACTGTCATCCTCTAGTAGGGCAGAGCCCCCTAAACAAACAAGAAAAAGAAAAGCTATCGGAACACCTCCTGCAGCCATATCAGTACCAAGAAGGGTTTCCACAAGGAAACAATCTAGGACCTCCCCTATTTCACCGCAACTAGAGGTGATTGTAATTTCAGAAGGGTCTATTGAATCTGAATTTAATGTTTCTCGGAATGACTCTGAGAATGCTGCTTAGAGTTCGTTTGTTCCTGAAGAGGAACAAGTTGAGACAAAAGAAGCAGGGCATAATGGGCACGAGTTGCCAAATCTTGATGATCTGGCTACTGCTGCTATGTAATTCTCGGAGGAAGCACAGACTTCTCCATCACAGCAATAAGAAGAATTTATCTTGCAGCAAGAACAAGAACAGGCTGAACAACTGAATGTGCCTAGTGAAGTTGTATTTCATCCTGCAATTTGAAAAGCCATTGTTGTGTATAAGAGGACATTTTTAATTAAGTTTCTGGAATATGTTAAAGATAATTGGGAAACAGTTACACTGCAAACATTGACTTTTCGACACATAGTCCAGACTGATATGCAACAAATTCTGTGGCAAGTAGAAAAGAAGAAATTGAAAAAGAAAATTGAAAGTCAGAAACAGGAAATTGCTAAGTTGAAAGCAAAAATGGATGAAATGTTAAAGGTAACTGGTCAAATTATGGAATGCAGACCGCCACCCAGAGTTTATGCTATGTGCCTCAAAGAACAGTTTTTATGGTTTCAATTGATGAGAATTTCCAGAAACTAAGACCCTATAATTCATACTGCCAAAGAATTTTATGAAGCATATCAAGTAGCCCCTAACTGGTTAAGGAATTCTCTATGTGAATTCTATTTGCATGGCTTTTTAATACCATTTGAAACAGAATGGAATCCTCTTCTATACATTGGTGATATTCATTTGAGAGCATTTATGTCGTGGGCAGCGAATGAGGTGAATTATGGCAGGCAGTGGGAAACATATGAGGAAATTGAGAAAATAGAGCCTGTCCCATTATGCTCTCAAAGTTCAAACCCACATGCAATGTTGAAAGATTGGTTTGCTTTGACATATGGTATTAATAATGTTTCAGCCAGAGCGAAAATATTTGACATCAGAAAGCAAGTATATGATGAATTCCAGGCACAACAATATTCATTTTGGAGATTAGCATATACCAGAAATGAGAAAAGATGGGAAAAATTAACTGTTGGGTTAAGAAAGTCAGAACCACATGGTCCCCTAAACTTTACAGCTACACTCAAATGAACCAGCAGATATATTCAATTGGGACTTCAAACAAGATTTGAACTATGGCTGCCACTGACATTCAGACCCCCTATGCTAATGTGGCCCCTGTATCCTCATTAGGCTACAAATCTTAACAATGAATTAGAAGACCAGAGATATGAAAGGTGCCGCGATTTTAGAGGATTCTATTACAGGTTTGGACATCCATTCCAGAGTGATGCAGCCACTACTGACTCAGAGAAACCACCAGGAAAGTTAATGCTGGAGGACCAGCATTGGGCTAAGTAGGGGGCAGTGATGAGCCTAAAATATGCTCATAATTTGATGTTATGATAAACTTTTAAATGACTATTTTTGCTATTTCACGACTATTTAAACTTTGTTGAAACCTTTTGTGGGGATATCCTATAGCAAGACACTTTTATAATCTGATTTTCCTTTAAGATATCTAAATACCCTTTTTATAGCTATAGGATGTGCTTCTCTAGGATTTTCTTGGAATCTAGGAACTAAACACAATGCATGCATAATATATGGTCTATTAGTAGTATGATACAACAATCCACCAATCATGGATCTGTATTTTCTCTTATCAGTCTTAGTAGATTCATCATCCTTGCTTAGCTTACATCTAGTTTCCATACGAGTACAAAGTAGTTTAGAATCCTCCATCCCCATATTAGTTTCATTCACTTGTAGACCAAGGAAGAAATTCAATTCACCAATCATAGACATCTCAAATTCTTTATGTGTTTCTTTAGGGAAATTTTTACACATGCCTTTATTTCCACCAAAGATGATATCATCAACATAGACATCTACAATCAACATCTTACTACCCTACATTTTGAAGTAGAGGTTGTTGTTCATAGAACCTTTGTTGAATCATTGATTTGTTAGATATTTGTCTAGTCTTGCATACCAAGCTCAAGGAGCTTGCTTCAATCCATACAATGTTTTCTTCAATTTACAAACCATGTCTAGATTGTGAGACAACTGAAACCCTTTAGGTTTCTCCATGTACACTTCTTCCTCTAACTCACCATTCTATAAAATATGACTTAACATCCATTTGGTGTACCTTGAAGTCTTTGTGTGCAAAGAATTCCAAAACCATTCTTATAGCTTCCATTTTTGATATAGGGACAAATCTTTCTTCAAAATCTATGCTTTCAACTTGTGAATATCCTTTGCATACCATTCTTGCCTTATTCCATACTACTTATCCACATTAATTGATTTTTCTCCAAAACACCCATTTTGAACTTGATGGAACTCCAAATTTTTGCTCCTTATGTTTCACTTAGGCCCTGCCTTATGTCACTGGTCTTTCATGGTGTTGGACATTTCTTAGGGTTGGGGTTTTAGCTTTGTTTGCATGTAAAAAAAATTGTGTTTATTTTACCCCTTAGCTCGGATCTATTTGGTTGTTACTTTTTGAGGAGATTTAAAACATCTTATGTGCTATCATTCCATCTAGGCTTGGCCCCTTTGGTTTGAAATATTTTATTTCCTCCACTAGGTTTTATTTTCTGAAGTCTTCATTGCCCCCGTGTTTCATCATTTAGAAACAACTTATGCTTTTGTTTGCCATCTACATAGTGATGCCCCTTTGTTCTTTTAATAAATGTTTTATTTTTTTGAAGGATCAATTTTGTGCTAGAGTTGATCAATTGCCTTTTGATCTCAGTTGCTTCTCGCTATCCCACGATGACCCCACCACACTACTTTGGTTGATCACGATATCATAGATGGGTGACACTTTTCCTTTCTGGTGAGGCCGATGGGGATGGATGCCACTTCTATATTAATTTTCTCAAAAACACTTGGAAGCTCATGAACACAACACATCTAGAGCTATATAAGATAGTTCCATGTACTTGCAACATCTCAACATCTCAATAATACATGTACAATCTACAACATACTGAACTGTGTTGACATCAATGAAAACATCAATGACAACACCATGAAACTAGCTCATACTTACAACACCTGCTGAGTGTAAAATAATCAATAGGGGAAATATCATAGGCATATGATGATTTTTTTTTTGCATGTGCATCTTGTGGAATAATTTTGTTGTGGCAATTTATCCTAATGGTGTGTTTATTGTGCTATATTATCTACCTACTTGAATTGATGGGATGGCCATCCCATCCACTAGTATTGATTATGATTGGCCTCTATTGATATGGAATACTTGTTTTGTGTTAGATTGATCCTAGCTGATGAATTTCAAATGTGAATAGTGTTACAATTGTATTTGGTTTGATTCCATAGGTTTATATATTGTAAGGTTATATTTTTTGGAAGCGATTGGTTCCTCTTGTATTTTTTGAAGGTTCTATAGGTGTTTTTTTTTTAGGGTTTCAGCTCATTCCTTTTCTAATTATAGGATGGATATGAATTCATGGGATATGTGAGGGATAATATGCATGTATATATGTTGTGTAGAGAATGTATCCATTCATTTTTATATTTCTATAGGAAGGTATTTTATGGTTGTAAATACTTCCCTTTCCATATTCACTTATATGATTGTAACATGCAATTGGTGAATATAACAGTATTTTAAATATTACAATCTTTGGAATGAGATTTTCCATGTTTCGAATGCACTATATAAAACTCAATTTTGATGACTAAGTATGGTCTTTGTATAATATTTTTTTCTTTGATGGAGTATGTGCCCAAATCAATTCTTTTATGTTTCCTTTAATTGTTCTCTTTCTTGTCACCTATGACTTTATAACCCATTGGATGCACTAGTCTCTAGTCTACCTAGCCAATTTCAATTCATAACTAAAAATCATAAATCAATAGTATAGGAGTAGGACTAGTTTGTATACATTCATAACCTCATGATATAACTAGGGATCAATATTCATTCAGCCTCAAATGAATGTATTGTATGTATTTTACATTGTTTTACTTGGTTTAGTGATAGTCTTGGGGAAAAGTAGGTATGTTGGGTTTGGCTATATCATTTAATTATTTTTTGTTCATTATATGTGATCTCATTAGATATTAAGGTATACCCCTAGGAAAAACCTCTTGAGTCTAAGATGATATTAAAGAGTAGGAGATAAAATGCACTATCATAGAGCTAGACATTAACCCTCCATAGTTTGTTGATGGGATTATCTATCTTATATGATAAAAAATTGTAGCCTTGTGAGTGATATTTTTCTCTAGGAAGTGGAGTGGCATTTTCTAGCATCAACATAAGGGTATATGCATAAGATAAAATCTAGAGGGAGGTGGAATAATATAGAATGGTTAGTAGACCAAGAGGAGATATTGGAAAATAGGGTGTAATGAGAGAGGGTATAATGGGATGAGAATAAAAGTGGATAATTGAACATAATATGAACTAGTAGAGACTAGTGTGATGGGATAGGAGAGGATCATGAAATACAGGGTAAAATTATATATGTTAATAGAATATAAATTTTAGGATATGTATGCTTTATGTATACACAAGGCTATATTTATTAACCTGTTGGTGTATTGACTATTTAGTCCTCAAAACTTTGATTTATAAAAATATTTTAAGGTGCAGTTGAAATACATCATTTTGGTACATTATATGGGATTTTATTTTTATTTGTGGATTTATGAAGCATGATTAATAATGAATGTTATTAATACATAGAAATATACATTGTGAAATGTTATAAAAATATGTAATCAAGGCATCAATTTAGTTTAACTTATCCTTCCACCACCATTTTAAAATATTTAAATGTACTTTTCACATCTAGGAGTATTTTTGGGCCCACCCTCTTTTATAGTTTAGAGTTAACACTTGTGTTAAATCTTTTATGAGAATAGAGTTGATTAAAATTTGAATATGCCTTCTTAATTTTATTTGCAAGTTGCACATGCATACACAAAGTTAAGGGGATTTATGTGAAGTGGTACAAATTATTTTTCATATTTTATTGCATGGATTTTTTTTCTTGGATACTATAGGGGTGTCCCTGTGGCCCAACCCAATAGCCTAGCATCCCTTACCTTGGGTACTTGAGGCGAGCTAGGGTGAGACTAGGATTATAATCATCAATTTTTTTTTAATTTTCCTATTTATAACCTTAGAGAAACACTCTCTTAGATTTCTACGAACCTAAAGAAGAAGAACACATGCCATTTCTTATCACTTGATGCCTAATTTTCCTTTGTCTAATAGCAACTCTTACCTTTATATCTAATTTAATGTAATTGACTTATCATGTTATTAAGTATCCTTAGGATTTTTGGAGCTACAAATTTGATAGCCAATGAACACCTATTTCCATATGATAGATACTAATGACAATATCATTCATTTTCTTATTTACTTTATATAACACATTTTAAAATCATACATGATCCAATTTTAACTAATTCTAAATAATTTATAATATGATATACACATTTACTAATCAATCACCTTATGATCATACATTACCTTATTTTCAATTTTATATTTTTAACATTTGTACCTTTATTACCTTATCACTAAATGACAACAACATGCATTATCTATCCTCATTCATAATCTTTGTTGTGTTATTTTGTTAATTTTTGGGCATCTCAATTTTTGCATATATATTCATGATTATATCTATCAACATTATTCATTTTATTGGTCTCTACACTCTACTCTGACATGAATAATTATATATGATCATACTCATTCTTGTGCATGAGAAAAACCTAGAAATTATTTTACAGTTCAAATGTAGCTTTGAAGATTGATGAATGCTATTACATTTTTAAACACTATAAATTTGAGAATAAAAACCCTATGAGTGGAACAAAGGACATCACCATTTGGAAGTCTATTTATTTAAGAATTTATATAAAAAAATCCAAAAATCAATAGAGGTCAAGGTTATAAGAATAGATGATTTCAAAATATTGTTTTTTGGTTCGATAAATATAAGACAAATGATCAAGCAAAATGTGTATGATGGCCATGAAAAAGCTGCATAGCTTATACGGAAAGGTAATAAGAAGCAAAAGGCAAAATGATTGCACATTTAGCCAGTGCAGGTGTATCCCGATCTATAAGACATGTACCAAGAAACCCATGAGCAGAGAAACTCATTTTTGCAACGAACTTTTGGGCATTTGCGGAACTCATTTTTCCTTGTTTCAGGCCGTCTACAACTGATGTTTGAACATAACTTCTGTACAGTTTTATTCGTAGAATCGTAATTGAAATAATTATCGAATTTCTAACAAAGCCACAACGAACGGCAAGAAACAATACTAATTCAGCATAAGCACCGCTATGCCCAAGAAGTGCAGCTTTCCTGCAGAGATCAACCGCTCCGTGAAAATCTTTGCTCTAGAGTGAGATGCATTGACAGCCTTTTCCAAAAGTGAAATTCCTTCATCCCTGCGTTTTACTCAAGTAGAATATGAGCTGCCCAGACAGAAACAAACACACCATCAATATGACCTGAGAAACATAATGCATTTAATAATTTGGTTTATAAAATATTTGTTGGATTTATTTGGCCTGTGAGTGTAGGTTTTATCAGCCACAATTTCTTTCAATAATTTTTATCAGGAAGTATTTAATTTTCATGCTCAGCTGTTTCACTGATAGTGATAACATGTTTAATTTTACGCTGAAGTGATTTCGAATAGATCAATGAAACCTACAATATATAATTGGCAGAGGAGGAGATCAATAATTTAGTCTTGGCAGGTAAGTTGGTCAAAAGTAAAATCGTCCACAATGCACAAGACATTGACACTACCACAGATTTAATTCCTGATAATGACATTTCCTGTTAAATTTAATTCATCCACAACTTGACATGATAACGACATTTCCTGTTAAAGCCAGCCTAATGCTGATGCAGAAAAGCTAAATTTGGGGCATCATTATTTTCTATCCATCCACAACTAGGCCTGATCATGTCCCTAAAGGAAAGGCTCATGATACTTTGGATGAGTAAGATATATCTTGTAAAAGCCGGCCTAATACAAATCTTCAGAGGTGTCTTGACTGTAAAGTAACGTTTTTAATATGCTGATGCTACGGAAGTGTTAGGGTTTGGGTTATAAAGGTGACAATCAACAGCGGTCTGTTGACTACACGGTATTATGGCTCTATAATTTTAGATTTTGTGGTTAGTTTGTCAACTGTGAATCATACACAATGCAGCAGATATCAGCACCACAACTATTCCTGAGAATGTCCCCTAAGGCAGGGCTGACCTAATCCCTTGATTCTTTCGGGGAGTAAGATATTTCTCATTAAAGGTAACCTAATCCCTTCCTCAGATCTAAATCCAAGGAGTGTGGTGATGCATGTTTCTGTTTTAAAAAAGCAATTTTTCTTGCTGAGTACGCTCAGCTGCTGTTTTACTGATAGCTTGTGTAAAAGGGACATTGTGATTCCGAGTGGGTGCTTTACAGAAATAAACCTACTCGACAGATGTGCTAGGGTTTAGATTAGAAGGGTAACAATCTACAGAGGTGTTAGGGTTTAAGATTTGTAGGAGGATAAAAATATGAATCTAATAAAATTTTAAACATTCTTGAGGTTAAAACGTCTGTAGACAAATAGATCTAAAAATATGAAGGTATTCACTTACCTTGGAATCGAAAGTTCATCGCAAAATGAATACAGTATGTGTTGCTGGACTAGTATAGTGTAATAAGGAAATATGCTCAATAGCATTTTAGGATAAAATAAGAGAGAGCAGTGTATGTAAAGTCGCCTCTTACTATTCCAAGTGTGTAACAGGCCTTGATGTTTCCGGCATCTGCACATTTTTGGATGAAATACATATTCTTCGAAGTGCATAAGGATTGGGAGGCACATTGCAACACTTCTTTCTGGTTGCCTAGCATATTAAACCTCTTGCACCTGCATAAAAAAAATGAAAAAACTCTCTTATGCATACAACTACTTTGAAAAAACAACAGATTTCTTACGCTAGAAGTGCTCCAAAGAAATATTTAGAATCGTTTGAGCTGGAGCTAAGTTTGCTGAAAAAGCAAGTGACCAGTTCATCTGGGATCCGGTTAAAATGATTGATTGCTGAATTCTTGCAACCTTTTACCATCTTAGGATTTTTATGATCAGGTTTCAGATCAGTATCCCACTTTTCCATTAGATGGAGAGAAACCAATAGATATCAGGTTTCCTCTGGTATTCAATAACAAAAGTCACAGTTTAGGGTTCATAATTTTATTAGTGGCTACAGCTTCTTGTTGGAGGATTCTAGAAGCAATTTCCGTATTCAAGGGCCATGCAATCCCACAATTTGAGTGGCTACCACGTGTAGATAGAGGATTCCTAGAAGCAATCTTCACGTGATCCATAATTAATATGATTAAAGTGATCTTTTTAGATTTAACTTTTATTAAACCTACATGTATTATACTATAACATTAAAGAATCTTGTGTCGTTACCCATATACATAAAAATCAAAACATAAGAAAAAGAAAAATTTAAAAACAATAAATATATTAAAATTATTATTAAGTAATTGCAACTCAACTCTTGAATCATTAAATCAATTATAGATAACTCTTCAATAAATAAAACAACTCATTAAATAAAAGAATTAAAATAAATATTTTTATATAGATATATTTAAGATAATATATTTATAAATCCATATAAAAAAAATATAATTTTAAATATGTCTATCTAAAAAATACTTCTTTTATTTATTTATATAATCCTTATAGATTAGACGAGAGACTAGAAATGTATTTTAAAATGAAATAGAATAACTTTTTAATAAATAAAATAGATAATTTTTTATCAACAAACTAAATCTAACTCTTAAACCTAGTATATAAATAAGAGCTAGGTCATTAGATAGCTAAACAAGACAAAAAATTAGACATTCTATCAAAAATATAATACAATCATAAAGAGGGATGAAAAAAAGAGTTAAAAAATATTTGTCTTATTAAGGATTGATGGTATAGTAAAATTCCTAAAATTTAATGGGTACAACTTTTGAATAGATAAATCTCAATGTTGGATGATTCTTGGAAGCAATTTCATGGCCATTCAATTCTAAAATTTTAGTGGAGCTACAACACTTAGATAGAGGATTCCTAGAACCAATCTTCATATGACTAATTAATATGATAAAAGTGATCTTTACAATTGTGTTATAAAATGACATCAAATAGTCTTATGTAATTACCCACATAAAAGAAATTAAATATAATGAACATTAATTTTTTAAAAAAAGATAAAATAATTATTTCTTAAATATTAGTAAATATAACACAATAATTCTTAAATAGTTGTAAAGTAAAAATAATTCATAGATAATCAAAACAACTCTTTAAATAAATAAATATAAAAAAATTACATAGAGGATGAATAAATTATATGAAAATGTGTCCATTAGATTAGCAAGAGAATACAAATATACTTCAATATAAAATAAAATAAACCTTAAATAAATAAAATACATAGTTTTTTATATCAATAAACAATAAGGATTCATATCTTTTTGATGTGCACTGCAGTATAGAGGAGAGATATGGGATGCCTGCAGTTTAGTCTCCAAAATAGAGGAGGGTCACACTTAAGGGTTGGAGTGCATGATCTCTATACACCACCACCATATATAATATTATAGACATGTGGCCCTTAGTATTGTTTCCATGTATCATCCTATAAGAGAAAATTTCCAACTAAATTTATGAATTGAATTGATTTTGTAGATATAAATAAGAATAATTCATATTAGAGACAATAAAATTATAGGAATTAAGAAGACATTATTTAAATGTTAGTACATAGTGATCAATTAAAGTTAAATTCTCACATTTATCAACTATCAAAACTAGTGCATTGATAATGAATAAGGTAGTGACAAATGTGCTAATGAGAAATTAAGAACTAAAAAAGAAGTAGGATACAACCAAGTGTGGGGAACATGGACCATAATGGATGAAGACAAAAGAAAAGTACTACTTGGGTTGGTTGTGTTTTTTGTATTGAGATAGATAATTATCAATGGGTGGAAATTAGTCAAAGGAAAGTAACATTTGGTTCAAGTTACAACTTATATCAATCACAACAAGTAAACCTGAATTATAAATATATATATATATATATATATATATATATATATGAGATTTTATATGTAGATATTTATAAATTAAGACATGAATAATTTATAAATTCTAACTATTAGAATTGGCTAAAGTTGCCAAGATCTAGAGACCAAATGGAAAGCATAAAAATATAGAGAGATGAATATGACAAGAATAAACTGTATTCAATGTCACTAATATGAGATTATTTGAGACAATTGTACAATGAGAGAGATCCCTTGGTTATATAGCCAAGGTGAGATGCAAGATGTCATAGCATTATGGCAAGTGTCTTAATCATATGACATGAGATAACTAATCACACTTACCTAGGTTCAAATGTAGTAGTTGTCAAAGATAAGATAACAACTAATGACAACTAACACCTTCTAGAAAGATTCATTCCTATGACCTAAGTAAACTTAACATGTGTAAATAAGTCCCCTAGTAATGAATGAACTAGGTACAAGACTTTATTTACACAAACACCCCCCTTAAGTGCAACTTAGGGAGTAGCAAATTATTATACAAATGACACAAAGATGCAAGAATGGGTTTCGACTACTAGGCCATGTTAGGTATCCATGTATATATGCAATGTAGTCTATCACAAATGGAAAAAAGGAGAAAACCTAGTGGGATGAAACTCCTCCCCAAAAGAGAGATGAAATACAAAAAATAAATTCAATACTCTCAATGATGCAAGAGAAGGTAAAAACCCCATATGAGGAAAAAGATGCCCCCATAAGAGAGAAGTATAAGAGAGACAAGGTAGTCCTCCTCAATGTTGAGTCTCCTACAATGATGGTAGAAGCTTGACATTGAATGCTAAAGATGATCCAATCTTGTTGAACAACATTCCTCTCCTTAGGAAGAAAAAAAACCATGGATGTATGTAGGATATCAAAAATATGAATGATATATGATGATGTCTCTGAAACATGCTCAAGTGTCTCCATGTCAATGTCGAAAGTTGACACACTCCAAATAGGCATTATAGGCCACACTACTAAAGAGGACAATCCAAAGACAAAGATATCCCCTCTAAAGATAAAGAAGTTTCCTCCAAATGTTGTCCAAAAGTATCCACACTCACAACAATCTATGAAGAATGATCATGTAGAGAATGGACAAGAGGGTCAAGGTGTTCCCTCACAACAACTAAAGAAAGAGAATCTTCATCAAAGAGAAGATGAATATCATCAATGATGTCCTCCAAATCTGCAATATGAGATTCCACAAACAAGTCTAAAATACTTGTCAAGAAGCCATCCAAAGTAGCCATAACATGAAGACTATGTATGTGCTGCTACATTGATTGACAAGGAGCCAAAACTGTTCAATCACAAGTATCATCAATTGCAACAATATATGGAGGAGATGAAATGAATGGCTCAAGAACTAGATCTAATGTGAGAACTCCCAAATTCAAGAATCCAAAAGTCTCCCTTGAATCATGGTTCATATGATCAACAACTATAGGAACAAGGTCATCATTAGAAGAAAACCGTGAAAAGGTATACAACCAAGATCAATGATCAACCACCCCAGTAGCAATAATCTCTCAAGTATCCAAGTCTCAAATGATGACAAAATCAGGTGTGAACTCCACAATTCTCCCATCTCCACCATGTGTAATCTGATAGATGGAAAGAATATTGTTCATCAAATGAGGAACAGACAAGACATCCTAAAAAGTTTTTTCCCTAAAACTAATAGATCCCTTTCATGTTACACTCATGTATGTATTGTTTCCCATCAAGATAGGAGACATAGTACACAATTCTTAAATGAAGAGAAGATAGTATGTGAATATGCCATATGATGAGATGCTCCTAAATCTAGAAGTCATCTTCCTATCCTAGACTTGAAAGACCATAAAGAGCTTGTCCTTTATATTCTAATGATGAAGCTTTACCTTTGTCCTTTTTAGACTATTTTGAAGGAGGAGGAAAAGATTCAAACATTCTAGAAGGAAAATCAATGTGATTATTTTTTAGAAGATTGTTCAACTCATCAATATCATTCTTATAAAAATAGTGTTCTTCAGGACCATCCTTCTTCCAATATGCACAAAAAGGCCTCTCCTTCTTATATGTTTCTCCTTTTGAGGATGAGTATTTTGATTCTTTATGTGGCTTGTTCTTTTTCTTCTTTTGCTTCTAATCAAGATTCCCTATTTCTTTCTATCCCTTAGACTCACTAGCCACTAATGCTTGTGACTTGGAAGACTTGATTAGACCCATGTTCATTAACTTAACTTCATCTTGGATTAGAATATTTGCAAATTCATCAAACTTAGGATCAACATATGATGGTCCCATAGAAATTTGATGGGTATGAAAGCCAAAAACAAAAACTAAATACTCAGGACCAAGCTTGGATAACACATTCAAAATCAATTGTAAATCCTCTTTTTCAATACTGCATTCCTTCAATTGTGTTCTTAGTTGCTTGATTTTTGAGATGTAGTCTTGGATGTGGTCAAAAAATTTAGGATCAAGATTCATCAAATCATTATTAATTTGATAACCTCTAATCTTTTTTTTTTTACCATACAATTTTTCAAAAGTCTCTCATGCCTCTTTAGGTGTATTGCATGATTCAATATGAAATTGAAAATCAAATGAGACTAGTGAGCATATGCATCTAATTTTTTCTCATGATCAATCTCCCACCTTTCCAATTCTTTAGCATTAGTAGGTATTTGAATTGTGTCCTTTAGATGACCTATTAGACTTTTCATCATGAAATATTTCCATAATAATTTTTTCCATGTAGCATAATTATGGGGAGTTAGGAGTTCAATTTGAGATTCCCCCATTGCAAGAACACACACCAAGAAAAAGAATTCAAGAAACCACTACAATATTACCCCACCAAATCACTTAATCAAGAAACCCCCCAAGCAATATTCTATTTGTCACTTTATACTTAGCGTGCTTACAATTGCCACTTACCAAAAATAGCGAAGTGGACTTTGATCTTGGTACATGCAAATGCCAAATTTGGCCACATAATCAAGTACAAATTCCAAATGAAAATTCATACACTATAAGTGTAAAAATCAACCAAAATCCATGACTTGAATTGATTATGTAAATATAAATAAGAATTAATCATATTAGAGCAAATAGTGGCATGGTGTGATGGTTGAAATGTTGTTTTCTTGTTCTTGCCATCAAGGTTCAAACCCCATTGGAGTTTAGATAATTTTTTAGTGCTATTTTGGAGATGAGGTCACCCATTTGTGACATCACCACTTTATAGCTTTGGATCAAAAGCA
>VDFB02261153.1:0-17396 GCA_007258455.2 Sequoia sempervirens | reverse complement strand
ATGTGTAATCTGATAGATGGAAAGAATATTGTTCATCAAATGAGGAACACACAAGACATCCTAAAAAGTGTTTTCCCTAAAACTAATAGATCCCTTTCATGTTACACTCATGTATGTATTGTTTCCCATCAAGATAGGAGACATAGTACACAATGCTGAAATGAAGAGAAGATAGTATGTGAAGATGCCATATGATGAGATGCTCCTAAATCTAGAAGCCATCTTCCTATCCTAGACTTGAAAGACCATAAAGAGCTTGTCCTTTATATTCTAATGATGAAGCTTTACCTTTGTCCTTTTTAGACTATTTTGAAGGAGGAGGAAAAGATTCAAACATTCTAGAAGGAAAATCAATGTGATTATTTTTTAGAAGATTGTTCAACTCATCAATATCATTCTTATAAAAATAGTGTTCTTCAGGACCATCCTTCTTCCAATATGCACAAAAAGGCCTCTCCTTCTTATATGTTTCTCCTTTTGAGGATGAGTATTTTGATTCTTTATGTGGCTTGTTCTTTTTCTTCTTTTGCTTCTAATCAAGATTCCCTATTTCTTTCTATCCCTTAGACTCACTAGCCACTAATGCTTGTGACTTGGAAGACTTGATTAGACCCATGTTCATTAACTTAACTTCATCTTGGATTAGAATATTTGCAAATTCATCAAACTTAGGATCAACATATGATGGTCCCATAGAAATTTGATGGGTATGAAAGCCAAAAACAAAAACTAAATACTCAGGACCAAGCTTGGATAACACATTCAAAATCAATTGTAAATCCTCTTTTTCAATACTGCATTCCTTCAATTGTGTTCTTAGTTGCTTGATTTTTGAGATGTAGTCTTGGATGTGGTCAAAAAATTTAGGATCAAGATTCATCAAATCATTATTAATTTGATAACCTCTAATCTTTTTTTTTTTACCATACAATTTTTCAAAAGTCTCTCATGCCTCTTTAGGTGTATTGCATGATTCAATATGAAATTGAAAATCAAATGAGACTAGTGAGCATATGCATCTAATTTTTTCTCATGATCAATCTCCCACCTTTCCAATTATTTAGCATTAGTAGGTATTTGAATTGTGTCCTTTAGATGACCTATTAGACTTTTCATCATGAAATATTTCCATAATAATTTTTTCCATGTAGCATAATTATGGGGAGTTAGGAGTTCAATTTGAGATTCCCCCATTGCAAGAACACACACCAAGAAAAAGAATTCAAGAAACCACTACAATATTACCCCACCAAATCACTTAATCAAGAAACCCCCCAAGCAATATTCTATTTGTCACTTTATACTTAGCGTGCTTACAATTGCCACTTACCAAAAATAGCGAAGTGGACTTTGATCTTGGTACATGCAAATGCCAAATTTGGCCACATAATCAAGTACAAATTCCAAATGAAAATTCATACACTATAAGTGTAAAAATCAACCAAAATCCATGACTTGAATTGATTATGTAAATATAAATAAGAATTAATCATATTAGAGCAAATAGTGGCATGGTGTGATGGTTGAAATGTTGTTTTCTTGTTCTTGCCATCAAGGTTCAAACCCCATTGGAGTTTAGATAATTTTTTAGTGCTATTTTGGAGATGAGGTCACCCATTTGTGACATCACCACTTTATAGCTTTGGATCAAAAGCATAAGATAATGAAACATGTAACAATGAGAACCTAAGAACTAAGGATAATTATCAATGGGTAGATATGAGTGAATGAAAAATAACATATGGTTCGAGGTGAAACTTATATCAATCATCACAAGTCAACCTAAATTATAAAATTTATAAGATAATATTTTTTTTATAATATTTTATATATATAAGTAGAGGATTCATGTCCGATGTGATGCATATTTTGTTGTAATTTTTTCTAAATAAATAATTAATTATGAATTTTTTATTACAACTTTTAAAAAATATAAAAAACGCGTATGTCTGACCACCTTAACTTGGTCAAAAGTCCATGAAATTTATTTTTTATTTTTTTAATCCTATATTATGAGAAGCATATAATGTGATGCATGTTTTGGATTCAAAAAATGTGATACCATTTGAAAGTTATAGATGTTTTTCATTCAGCCTGTTGATCAGGACTTTAGTCATAATTCTAATAGAAAATGAATAATAATTATTTATTGAATTCAAATTAAAGCATAATTTATATTGGTGGAAAGCTGGGAATCTCCTCTAAAAATTCTTTTCATTTCATCTATTTTGGGTAAAAAGAAGTCATCAGCCACATACCTTACAAATACCCATAATGTTGCCACTTTTTAGCCCATCATGATCTTGCACATACCCAATAGATCGTTATAAATTAAGAAATGAATAATTTATAAATTCCAAGAATAGAATTGAGAACCTAAGAACTAAGGATAATTATAAATGGGTGGATATGAGTGAAAGGAAAATAACATATGGTTTGAGGTAAAAATTATACCAATCATCACAAGTCAACCTAAATTATAAAATTTATAAGATAAGGGATTTTGAGGTACATCCTTATAAATTAAGAATGAATAATTTATAAATTCCAAGAATAGAATTTTTGAATGGATACCTAAGGTTTGAACATATTGTAAACATCGTGGATTTATTAATTTTCTCTAAACTAGAAGAATATCACAAAGGAAAAATATATAGGAGCACCATTGCTCTAAACTAGGAGAATATCACATAGGAAAAAGATATAGGAGCATCATTTGGGCCTTGCAAACATAAAATGATTCCCTTGAAAGTATGAAACGTAAAAATGCATATACATAATAAGTAATTCCAAAGTAATGATACCAATTGAATACTCAATATCATAATTTATTTAAAAATAGTGCACATCAACAAACACTTGATATAGAGAAGTGTAGATTCCTTATTTTGTATTTTTCTCAAAAAAATAAAAATTAGTATTGTCATTTAAAACAAAGAAAACATAAGTATCTCTATGAAATACTAAATTATGTTAGGTATGAAACAAAGAAAACAAGGAAGCTAACTAAAACAAATAATAACATAAATAAAACTTTATCTCATAGTGGACTGGTGCTTTTTTGTTGAGGAAAGAATCCCTTTGCCCATCTTTGATAAGCTCTTGGATGATATGATGAACAAGATTCAAATGCTTAAGATTGTGTATCAGGTTGTGGAGGATTAATACCATAAAGGAGGCCTCTATTTATAAGAAATTATGATGGAGGATTGCAGAACATGAGCCAATGACAAGATGCCACTTGTCAAGATGTGAGAGGGTGAAGGTTGTGCACATTTTGATCAATGAGTCAAAGAGGGGGAGATTTGAAATTGAAAATATGGCTTGTTGGAGGAAGAAGAAAGAGTCTTAAATGTCAAGTGGGAGACATGTAAGAGACAATGTAAGATGAGTTAATGCCATGTTTAAGGACAAGAGATGTGGGAGGGAAAATTCAAATTTGAAGAATATTCCATCTTAATGCCCTTTTTGAATGAAATTAGATGAAATAATAAATCAAATAAATTGATTTATTGTGCTAGTGGGAAAAGCTAGAGGATGTGACATGAATTAGATTAGATTAATCAATATTTGATTAATTTAAGAGAGGATTAGGTGATTTTGACTTTTGAATTAGATACTTGGATATATTTAAATCAAAAGGGAGGAAATTGATGCATTCTCCATTTAATTAAATAAATTTTATTTAATTAAATGCAGAAACATTAGGAAATAATTAAGTAAAATTATTTATTTAATTAAAAAGATAACTTTAGGAGATCAATCAAATAAACTTGATTTATTTAATTAATGGGTGAATAAGATTTAATTAAATATGAGGAATGCATGATGCCAATTTTGCATGTCTACATTTTCCCCCTCTTTGAAGCAATGTACTTGCTGCGTTGGTTCAAAGAATAAACTTTTCATGATCAAAATTCAAAATTAAAAAAAATAAAATTCAAATGCCCTAGCAGAAATAAGTATACTGGTACATTGCCCCCTTGAGAGATTGAGAGAAAAGTTTCATTTGAGGGTTGATCTCATGACAAAGATGTTGAAGATGGGTGTACACATGGTTATAATGATGATGCAAATGAGATGGTTTTAATATGATTAGAATAACAATTCTATATTATCCTTAACAACTTAAATGATGATGTAATATATTTGTGAAGAATGATGTGATGATTCCTATATGATTATGTAATGGATGTTTTATGCAAATCTACGATTTATGAGATGCTTAGACTAATAGAACTATATTATGATGATGAACATGCATGTGAGATGATCAGTGTTTCTTAAATGATATGATATGATATGCAGTATGTTGATGGTTTGTGGATGCAGGATGGATGTAGTGGTGATGATGATTAACTATCATATTATGATGTTAGAGCAGAAAAGAAGAAATGAGATGATGACAAGAGGATTCAAGAAGTGAACTTTATTAGAGATGATTATTAGAGATGGATGATTTTCTTTTCAGGAATTGGGATTTTAAAAGGGCTACTTACCTTATGTTTGATAACACATGTAGGCACGATGCATCAAGGTATAAAGAACCAGGATGGTGTTGTACCTAGTGCGATAGACTTTGACCTGATAAATAGATACAAGTATTCTTGTTCACACTTGACATACAAAAACCTTGCTAGGATGCACTTCAAAATTTTCCAACATCTTAGACCAAAACATGGAAAGCTATAACCTATCAATGCAATAGTAAACAAGGTGCTCAAAACACCCTCCATATATACCTAACAAAGCAAGTATTCACCAAGTTACATTACAAGAATGTCCAACAAGCATAATCGACAAAAGATAATGATTGATGCCCCATTCCTTTCTCTTTAAATTTCTTTGATTAGATATGATTGAGAGGTCATTGGAATGAGTGCAATAAGATAAATCAAAAAGAAATGAAGAAGAACACAAACAAGTCAATGTTCTTGATACCTCTCATCAAAGGGATTTTTTTTTTAGGATAAGAACCAAAATTGTCTCCAATAGATAATGCCCATTGTGGGAAGGATATATCCTAGGACATGTTAGTGGATGGTGTCACATCATTTTTTTATCCAAAGTGTTTTATGAAATCATAATGCCCATTTTAGGAAGGATACCTCCCAAGACATGTTAGTGGATGGTTGAAGTTAATAGGTTGTTCAAAAAGGCTACTGATATAAGGTCGACTAACTTGTCTGTGAATGATCAAGAGTTTGATTTTTTGTTTAAAGGTTTGTTGCTTCTATTTTTATTGTGTTTGAAGTTTGCTTTTGTTGACTACTTTGGTTGTTTCTATCTATTTTGCCAAAGGGTGAGTGTGACAATTTGTTTATTATGGATTAGTGATTTATTATAGGTGAAATCACAATGACATAGATGGATTTTTTCAAATATTTGGATGTTTTTGGAGTTTTGAAATATTTTGAGGCTCTTTTTGGTATTTTCAAGATTTTACAAACATTTTGCTTTTCAAAATTTTCAATTTTTTGGGATTTTTTAGATTTTATGAATGCTTTTGGATTTTTTTGTCTCTGAGGGTAATCAAAGATTAGCATGCCTACTTTTAAGCTCAAAGATGACATAGTTAGGATAGCATGTTTTTGATGTTTTTCAAAATTTTATTAGTGTTTTTTTTAGTTTTGATATGATTTTGGATGTTTTTGGATTTTCGTATGATTTTATGAATATTTTTGGATTTTTCATATGATTTTATGAATGCTTTTGGATTTTTCATATGATTTTGATGATTTGGATATGGACATGTGTGAAGATATTAGTGCTCTATTTTGGGATTTTTTTGAAAACCAAGCTAGGGTTGATTGATCAGATTTGATGGATTGATGATGATAACATTGTTGAGGATAGACAACAATTCAAGGATAGTGTTAAGAAACACAAGGATTGGGAAGGATATCTTCAGGTGATGATAAATTGACTGGATTTGATTAATCATGATTGTTGAAGCTTGGTTTGCAACAAAATTTTGTTTGGATGATTTGATGTGATGATAAAAAACACATTAGATGGAACTAATATTGATAAGGAATATATTCTTGTCAAAATATGGCATGGGCTAGTAATTTGGATTTTGGATCACAAATGATTTGACTGATTTGATTTCATGTTTCTCAATGTTTGAATCGCCACTTAAGTTGGAGGATATGGATCAATATTTATTCTTGAAGCAAGATATAAATATTTTCCCATAGTGTTTAGAAATGTATGGAATGCCATGGATAGATACCTTGATAGGTGTGTGGGTGGATGGATATGGTAATCATGCAAAGGATTATTGTATGGTAGCTTCATGTTGTTCCAACTATGGACATGAACTTGAAAGAAGTATTTCATGAATTAAATATTTTTTCTATTGAATTTTACATTAGCATGAGCGAATCCCAATGTATGCTAGCTTCATGTTGTTCCATAGGTGTGCAAAATTTATTGTGTGACTTTATTTTTTGATGAAGGCATCTATAGTGTGGATAGTAGTTTGAGTGTTTCACTTGGGCCCAGTAGTCATTTTGTAATGGTATTGAGTAGAAGAGTTCTCTAGGCTTATGATTAGCTCATGGATAAATTTTATTTTGTGCTAGAGCTTCATTTTTTTTCAATTTTATGTGCATGAGGAGTTTCTTTATCCATATTAGCTTAACAAATAATATTTTTCATCAATTGTGAATTGGAATTTCTCCTCTATTTTTTCCCCAGTTCACTCAAGGAGGTCAATAGGTATGAAAATACCATGGTTTCTTTTGTTGTAACTCTAGTTTTCAAGTCATATCACCAATTGGTATAAAATTGAAGGATGTAGTGCTAGTAAATTTGGTGGCTAAATTTTTGTGTTTGTCATGCAATACCAAGGTCAATGGTGGAGTAATTCTTAAGTTATTCAGTGGTACTCACAAGGTTGTGCTTGATTGGAGAAGGTTACATTTGTTGCATTTTTGTGAAAGAGGAAACTATGAGTTGAGGGAAATTATTTCTTTCAACATGATGGTGCTTGATAGAGGCAAGAAATTTATTTGCATCCTTAGTAGGGTTTCCCTACAATATTCAAAATTTTGCATCATAGCCATACCTTTATTGTCCATATTGTTTCTTGCATCTTTTTTTTATCCCATCATGTGTATACATTTTTTTTCTTCCATGAGTTAGTTCTATTTCATGTTTTCATAGTTTTTATTTGATAAAAGATATAGATTATTGTTGTCCCTATTAGAGGAACATATCCCCAACTAAAGCCATTAGTGGGACTCAATTTAATAATGTCATTTTTTCTTGATTCCACTCCTTTGTGTGTGTTGATATGATATGATCCATGATTAATAATTGATTTTGAGAAATCTATAAGGATCATCATTTCATAACATGTTATTTAATAGATTTTACCTTCCACATTCTTTAATCAATTGGAAAAAATAAAAATTTAAAATATTGGATATGTCAAAGGGGAAGGTGGCTATTGATGGTTCCTAGTGATTTGAAAGCCTTAGGAACCCCTAATGGGTTCCTAGTTTCACAATCCACACGAAAAAAGGAAAATTAAATTATAAAAAATTAAATGGGAAGATATTAGAGGGGAGTAGGAGCATAATACGCTTGAGGGATGATAGAGTGTATGGTAGGGGTTTGACATTTTTAATGTTTCTACTTTCTCCAGGTATGCAACTTTCTTAAGCTTTGATGAATTCCCTATTCCTTGCAGAGGGTTTGATAATTTTAGTGCCACAACATGGAACCACTAACAAAGAAAGAAGTTAGTTATGTAAAAGTTCCTTTGGTTCATGTTGTTAAACAATCATAGGACAAGTGAGAGTGGGGGTGAATCAGTTGCCACATAAATTTAAACTTAAAAATTTATCACTGATCAAATATTCAACCATACTATTTTGTTATTAAATATAAGCATGAAACACAAATAACAAAAATTAAATCAACAAAATGAACACCAATTTTTTATGTAGAAAACCCAATAAGGGAAAAACTATGGTGAGGGTTAACTCACAATGTAAAGATTATAAACTAAATACAAAGGCTAACAACCAAGGGCTCACTACCCAAAAGAGGACTCACTATCAAAATACAAAGGCTCACTTCCTACAAAGGACTCATTGCCCAATAGAGAGGGTCACTTCCTACACATACAAAAGAGAACAAAAGATCCGCCACTACAATTAAAGCACATTCACAGGATTATATAAACCTTCAGTTCACTACCTTCAAAAAATTGAAAATTTGCTATCACAACTCACTCATACACACTTCTACTCTTATGATTTGTGGCATGCTTTCATCACTTTGCATCTCATTGTCATGCACCTCTTTAGAATTTTAATTTCTTTTATACTATTATCAATCGTAGAAAAATTTACCAAGGTTGACTAGAATACATCATTTCATAAATTCAAATTAGGTTAGAAACTCTAAATTCCCATGGTGGAAAGGAATAAGAGTGGATAAATAAAACATATCACCAAGACCAAAAATGATATTATAGAATGTTATCCATGCTTTCTTGATTAAATTTTATTCCTTGAATAAAGTTTAAGCACTAGGTCAGCCCTCAAGAGATCAAGAAAAAAGATTCAATTTGAGGGTCAATCTTGCGATAAAGGAATTGAAGATGGACATATTGATGGTTATAATGATGATGCAAATGAGATGATTTTAATATGCTTGGAATAACCAATCTATATTATCCTAAACAACTTAAAATGATGATGTAATGCATGTGAGATGGATGAGATGGATGATGTGATATGCTATCATAATGAGATTTATATATGCTAATGGTTTGTGGATGCAAGATGGATTCAAGATGAGTGCATTCGTGATGTTGTGTTAGCATGGAGAGAAGAAAGAAGAAATGAGATGATGACACGAGGATCCAAAAAGTCCATGATTTGACAAGACTTTTTTAGAGATGATAATGATGATGATGGATGATTTTCTTATCAAGAATTGGGATTTTAAAAGGGCTACTTACCTTATGTTTCATAACACACATAGATATGACACATCAAGTTATAAAGAACCAGGATGGCATTGTACCTAGTACGATGGACTTTGACTCTACAAACATGTAGGAGTATTCTTGTTCACACCTGACATATGGAAACCTTGCTAGAATATACCTAAAAAAGCAAGTATTCACCAAGTTATATTACAATAACATCCAACAAGCATAATAGTTAAAATGATAATGACCAATACCCCATTCCTTTCTCTCTAAATCTCGTTGATTAGACATCATCAAGAGGTCATTGGAATGAGCACAAAGAGATAAGTCAAAAGACAAAGATAAAGTTAATAGAGAAGTTGATGTTCTTCAGTACCGCTAAGCAAAAGGAAATGTTTTTTTAAGGATAAGAACCGAAACTATTACCAAAAGATTATGCCCATTGTAGGAAGGATACATCCTAGGACATGTTAGTGGATGGTTTCATGTCATTTCATTTATCCATAGTGTTATTTCTAATAAATAATGCCCATTAGAAGAAGGATACATCCTCGGATTTGATGTTATCAAATGATTGAAATGGGACTAATTAGATAATGTGCTATCAACACAAATATTTGACTAACTTGTTTATGTACTAACCTAAACCTGAGACTTGATGTTTTGAATTTTCACTTTTAACCTACTAGACATGTTTCTGGCTGTTTCACCAAAGGTTATGGATGATGATTGATTTATTGTGAATGATGTTATTATGGGTGAAAGCAAGATGAGATAGATGGATTTTATTCAAATATTTGGATTTTTTGGAGTTTCAAAATGTTTTGAGGCTATTTTTGGTATTTTTTGAGATTTTATAAATGTTTTAAATTGTTATTTTCAAATTTTTGGGGTTTTCTGATATTTTTAACAAGATACTAACCTAAGTACATATCCTAGGGGCCTCAAGGTCTTATCAATAGATTAGCCTTGCCTACGTTATACACGCAGAGACCACGTAGTTCAACTGATGATTTGACCAATTTACAAATGAAGTTATACATGATGAAATGTCAGTTTATTATGATAGACTCCTAAAGGACTGACCTAAGTGTCTTGGGGGATGAACAAAGATAAACCTTTCCTACGTTCAAGGCTCAAAGACCCATAGTTTGACAAGACAACTCTATTTTTTGACTTTTTGACTTTTTGACCAATTTTGGCATTTTGATATGTTTTTGGATGTTTTTAGATTTTTTGCATGATTTTAATGATTTGGATATGGAAGTGTGTGATGATATCAATGATCTATTTTTGGATTTTGTTGAAAACCAATCTAAGGTTGATTGATCAAATTAATGGATTGATGATGATAACATTGTTGAGGATGCACAACAATGCAAGGATAGTGTTACACAACACAAGGATTAGGATGGATAGCCCAAGATGATGAGGGATTGATGATGATAACATTGTTGAGGATACACAACAATGCAATGATAGTGTTAATAAGCACAAGTATATCCTGAGATGAATATTTTTTGAATGGATTTGATTGATCATGATTGATGAAGCTTGATTTGGAACAAAAGTTGTTTGAATGATTTGATGTGATGTTTGAAGTGAAACTTAGATGCAACTGATAGTGATTACTTGGATTGATGTTTGATGAAACATGAAGCTTGATAAGGAACATTTGGTTGTCAAAATATGCCATGGGCTAGTGATTTGGAATTTTTCTCACAAGTGGTTTAGCCAATTTGATTCTACATTTTCCAATGTTTGGATCACCACATAATTTTGGAGGATATAGACCAAGATTTATTCTTGAAGAAAGATTTAAATATCCACCCACAATGTCTAGAAATGTATGGAATGTTCTGGATATATTCCTAGATAGGTTGATGGATGGATGGATATGGTAAGCACACAAAGGATGCCAAGGATTATTTTGTGATAAGATAAAGTGTTCAGATATAGAATTCTAATTGGATAATGCTTCATGGCTTAGATAACATAGGGTAGGATAGGATCAATGAAAATGACCCATGTGAAGATGTTTACCATAAGCAAGTGTAAAGTGTACCCCAAACTTTCATCAAGATCAAGATAATTTGGGTGATGGATGCAAATGGATGAAAATGGATTGGATAAATGGTTCATGGTTGAATGAATTTATTATGGCTGAGATGGATGGAATGATAGATTTATTATGGATGGAATAAGATGCTTTCACTTGATTTGGAACACGTAGATGCTTCATTCTACACATGGCGCCTATTTTTCAGGTTTCATCATGGTCTTTCTCAAAGAGCCACCGTAGTGGTTTTTACTAGAGGATGATTTTTATCTTTACTGTTTTCATGATTTTTTATTTTTTTTAGTTTTTCTAAAATATTTTAAGGTCATTTCAAACCACCTTGTGGTGTTGTTGTATACACTTTTTTCATAATGTTCCATTGATATCCTACATGAAGAAGTTGTTTTTCCAAGATACATGCACTTCAATACATTTTTTGAGATTCCTAATCTACTTTGTTGATACCAGAGTTGACTTTACCTTTATGCACACATTGTGATAGAGTGCCTTATAAATACTTATGATGAAGGGTTGTTTCCAATACATGGTGAATGTAAGAATCAGATATCATTTGTGGATGTGTGGAGAGACTGTGCTTAGGAATAAAATATGGATTGGTTGACAACTCAAAATCTTTGACTCTCCAAACTTGGGAAGATGAGAAATGATTGGTGGATACGAACGTGTGTTTGGAATTATGACTAATTGTTTGATACACTTTGTACATCACTTGAAAATCCTGCTTTTTCTTTTATGGACATCTTTGATGGATACTTTTCCCTTTTTTTATTTTTCCCCATAGTTTCTTTGACTGATGGAGTTTGATAGGGATAATATTTCTTTGTATTCTTCAGTATCCATGTGTATTTGATGTGTCCTTCATGCTTTGTTTCTTTTTCTTTGATAACATTCTTTGTGATTTGATCCAAATCTTTCTTTTGATGTTTCTCCCAATTCATGAAAGGGCTAATGGGTGGATGAAGATTCATGACATGGCTGGTTGTAGTATTGACACTAGTTTCATCATAAGGACTCTTTGTGCTCCCTATGCTGATGTTTGCTTGAGACATAGTTTCCCCCAGTATTGTGGAAGTAGTAGCCTCATGCTTTGATTCTGTATGTTTTGAGAGCTCTTGTTTAGAATGCATACTTTGAAAATGACCACTATAGATGATGTTATTTCAATTGGATGCTCTTCCAACTGTAGAATATCCTATTCTATCTTACCAGTTTCCTTGAGTGGATAATGTTGGATATCTGCATACATGATGTCCTTAGTCTGAATTTGCAATATATTTGATACTAATGTTGAAACTCAATTTGACTATAAGAATCAATAACCTACCCTTTTGTGTAATAATGTCAGGGGTAAAGGAATCCTATTCTAAATGAAGATCATCTAAGTTTCCATCCACAAAAAGTATCTCATGGGTAGGTGAAGGAGTATGTGCTATGCGGATTTGAACATCATTTGCAACATCTGATATAGATAGGAGAGTGTCCATTATATCATTATAGTATCATAGAGATTCAAATTATTGATCTTGAATGATTTTAGAGTTGCTTTCATCACGCTTTCGATCAAGTTCTTGACATGGGTCAACTTCAAAGGATGGATTAATTTCAAGGGGTTCTTGGATATTGTCATTAGTCATGGCAAGTGGTTGAATATCCTCTTTATATTTGAGTGGACTTGGATCAAGTGTGGAGTTGAGGATTCCTTCAATATCTATAATCATGAGGTCAAAGGGGGTCAACATGTCTTGGAAAGGACCATTGCTAGACCTTGGTGAAAGATTTTGATCCTACTTTGGAATAAATTCTTGAGATATGTCATCTAACTCATTAGGAAATGTAACGACATTTTCAATATGATCATTGTTCGATGGGTCATGGATTATGTCAATGTGATCAAATAATTCCAACACTCCTTGAAATAGATCACTAAAAAGTGGCTCTTGATGTATGTTGATTTGATCATCGGATGAGGTAGAAACATAAATTTAATATGATCATTGATGGATACATCTTGAACATTTTTTTCAACAATTGCGGTAGATAGATTATAAATGTCTTCAACCATAGGGTCAAATGATGTTGACATTTCTTGAATTGGATCATGATTGAAAATTTACTCTTGAGGTATGTTAATTTGATCATTGGATGAGGTGGAAACATCTTCAAGGTGCTCATTGATGAATAGATCTTGATCATTATCCCCAATAGTTATTATCTTTTGATCAATGAGCTCTTGGATGAGATTTTTGAGTTGAACACAATCTGATGTTGCATGTCCCTTTGTTTTGCAGAAGTGACAAAAGTGCTTCTTGTTATACCCTAGTGGTATAACTAAGGGCTCTTGATAATCCTCGTAAATGGGGAGTTTAATGATATTTTCTTGCCCCAACTATTGCATGATAAATTTGATGGGTCCCCCAAGTGGTGTGTATTTCCATTTTTTACCTTGTGATATTTGTGTTCATTGAGATTATTCTTGTCATGATTGATCTTGGATATGTGATGATTGATCTTTGAGATGTGATGATTCATCTTTCAGATGTGGGGGTTGGATTTTTTGATGTGGTCGATCTTGATTTCCAACCTCTTGACATTGGAGATATTGTTCTTGATGTGGTTGTGCATACAACTCAATGGTTTGATAACATGGTTCAACCAATGGAAGATTGTATTGATTTTGGAGTAAAAATGTCTCTTGTTTCAAAGCTTTAGTTAGTTTTTCAAGTGAAGCAATTTTTTCTAGAAAAACTTGGTATTGATTTGATCTTGTCACCCTTGATATAGTTGGTTTGGATATTGTTTAATTGGATTTGGAATGTATGTTGGTGTTGATTGCATGAGATCATGGAAAAATTGAAGTTGGACAATCTTCTGATTGTGGATGATGTTTACATTTTCCATTATAGGTTGAAATTGAACATTGTTGTGTTTGGGAATCATATTGCCTTGATTTAAGTAGCTTTGATTTTACATGGTGTTACCTTGAATTGGATCAATAAATTAAATTAACTTTTTTTTTGGACTTTGAATAGCATTCGTATGACTCACAAACATCTTTACCCCAATTTTTACCAAGTGCATATATGAAATGTTCATGTTTGGAAGACCTGTACTTGGTACATTCACATTTGGCATGTATGGAATTGGTGGGATGATGTTTGTTTAAAGGCTCATGTATTGAGTGTTTGTTTTGTAAACTTGTAGTTTTGGATTTAAATCTACCATTGGGAAAGGTGTTCCAAAATTTTGATTGAGAATACTCACATTTATTATTCCACCAAGGTTAGTAGGAGATAATGATCCCATGTATGGATTGTATACATGTGAGTGTTGATAATCAATTGGCATTTTACGGTTTTGATAGTTTGGTTGGTTTGGAATACTCATGATGTATAGATCAAGTTTATATTCCATTTTCTTCTTGTGTTTTGACTGTAAAAGTGACCTCTAAGGTTCTTAGTACCAATGATGAGATGAAGGATGAAAGGCGTGAATGGTATGGCATTGAACATTTAGGAACTTTGGATCAATGCTAGACTTTAGGGTTTTATTTTGATTGGTTTGATTGGATTTGGAACTTGTAAACCCTAAGATGTTAGATATGATCTTATGATGAATTCGTTCAAAAGGGTGATAATTTAGCTTAGTATGTGAGGAAGGAATCATCAACACATATCTAACCAAATAGATGATTTTTTATTTGGTTTAAGGATGTACCTATGTTTAGATAATGATGTTTCCAAAGTTATAAAGTTGTTTGGTGGGATGAAGATGATGAATGCTGGAATGAACGAAATGTCTGATTTGATCCTAAGTGAACCCAAGAATAACCTTGTTTACAAGACCGAGATAGTGAAAAATATTCTTTTCTCTAAGAGTGGTTCAAAACCCAAAAGACCAATATTTGCATGAAAAACTATAAGACAAAAATATACACAAGAACATGTGTGGGGTCTGATTCAATTAATATTTTCTTAATGGATTCATTTTACCACAAAAAAATATTCATTAATTTTCAAGTTGAAGGTCCAATGTCCTAATTTTCCTTCATCCCACAAAATGGATTATGTGGAAATTGAGGAAATCAATGCAAAGGTTTCCTAATGTTGACCTTAGCAGGAGCAAATTGAGATGAAATCCAAATTCCTATAAACCTCTAAGGACATGAATCCCAAGGGATAGCAAGGGAATGCAGATTCATTCAAGGATATTTGCTTCTCCTAAAGGGTTTGAAATTTGAATGATTTGTTTAATGTTTGTCTCAATGTTTTGGATCCAAGCAATGTGTTTTCAAACTAACTAACAAGCAATATAACATCCTAGCTCAATTGTTACATTTTTCTTGGTGGGGTTGGCTCATGTTCTTTGTAGTAAAAGAGATGGTTTTACATGCAACCAAGGAAAAAATATAAGGTATGTTAAGAATGAAGTCTTAACCTCTATATTTTAACAAAGATCGGATATGGAAAGTAACTTCATGGAATTTAAGTTCGAATGCAACACTTTGATAAACTCATTGGATGGATTGGTTGGCTACTACAAACAAGGTTCTTAATGACAAGACATTAGGGACATGGCACCTTGTGAGCATTGAGCAAGCCACTATTGGCTTTAATCAATCCTACTGGGGACACTTATACTTTTTTATTGTAGTACCCTATTTTGAAACACCCTATCTGGATAAGGCCTACATACCATGAGGACTTGATGGTTTAGTCTTATCCATTTATATATAGGGCCAAATGAAAAACTAGTTGGAGTCACCTTTGAGTTCTCCTTTTGAATGTGTCTCTTAGGAAGGCCCCTCTAAAGGTAAACAACAATGAGCAAGCACATCTGTATTTCAATCAACCTTTGTTTAGAAAAAAGTCAGAACACACGTGATATAACTAACTCACACTCGAAAGCTTTGTTTAATTTATTTTCCCAAAATGAAGACACGGAGGCAATATTTTATGAAATTTAATGTCACCAAAAGGAATTTTGATTCTCGAGATCATTGTGAAGTGGGAGAGAAGTGCATATGACTTTTTAAGTGAAATTACTTTGCAAAAAAAGTTATAAAAATAAAAAATCACTTGTTCACTTTAACTTCAAAGCAGAAATTAATTCCTTTTTAAGCACTAACTTTCAAGTGTGAGATTGATTGTTCAATTTTAGACCTCAAAACCTAAATTCTAGTGAATTATTAACATTCAATTTTAGTTCAACTTTGAAAAAAAAATCTAGTTGGTTTAAAATAGAAAATTAAACCAATAAATGGAGGCTCTAGGCTATTACAATAAGCATTTAAAAATTCTTTTTCCAGTTCCAATGCCCACTTTTGGAATTCAAATTTTGTTTATTTGTATATTTTCTATGTCTTGCTACTCCATTGTCTTCAAGAAACCTGCAAATAAAACATTGATATATTCAAGAATCGTTTAAGAAAATAAATCATTCAAAACAATAGATGTTAAGAATTGATTGTTCACCAAATCTAATAGTTCGCTAATTCTGCACTCAAAGAAAATATTAATATTAGTGGAGAGAAACAAAAAGATTAATATTGAACATTAATATGATATTGACCAAAAATGAATCGAAAAACACAATATTAAGACAACAAACCCCAATGATCTTTACTGACTTCAATTTTTTTCTCTAAAGAATTTCGACACTAGCAAACACCAATGACCTTGCATTCATCACCTTGATAATAACACAATATTCATATACAAAAAAATGTATAATCTATATGTATCCTTAATGTTGCAACTTACTGAGTAATCATCCTATTAATAAACATGTACATAGACTTTTTTTGTTGTCACAACTTTATCAATTGCCATTAAATTTAGTCAAATATGAAAAACGTAACGCTAGGCATATTGTTGGTGTTTTGTCAGTATTTTATCATGTTGTATTCATTTTCACTTAGTGCCATCAAAATATTGTACAAAATTATGAGGACTTGCTTCCACATCAGATACCATAACTTACTGCCAATAATAAAGTTGATGTTACACTTAGTAATAAATGGAACACTGGGAAAGTATCACTGCCCACCAATTAATAATTACTCACCAATGGAGATAAGATTGTAAAATCTCATTGAAATATGTGTTCATTTAATATGAAAGTTAAATTATATAACAAAAATATTAACACAAACTTCCAATATTATCGTTTGTGCATAAAAGATATCAAAGCTTTCAACAAAGTAGGTAGGATCCCCTGAGGTACTGATGGTTGTGGCTCTTATGAGATGACTCAAAAAGAACTTCTTTTTTTACTATATTTTTTTTCTTTTCAGAGTAGTGATTTTTTCTTTTGAGATGGAAGGACTTGTAGCTAACAAGGCTCAAATGACTAAGAATGAGAACA
>VDFB02261152.1:0-44504 GCA_007258455.2 Sequoia sempervirens | reverse complement strand
CTATTAAATGCTTGCAAGTTTATGGTGATTCCGAGTTGATTGTTAATCAGGTTAGAAATTTAAGTGCTGCTAAGAATGATTTGCTTAAGAAATACAAGCATCGTGTTTGGGATTTAATGGAAGATTTTAATGCTTTTAACATCGTGGGGATTCCTCGGAATCAAAATAAGCATGCTGATAGGCTCGCTGCCATAGGAGCACAGTTTGATATTCCCAATGAAAATCATAAGGTAGATGCATGTCAATACATGAAAATAGTGGTCAGACATTCTATACCTAACAATAACGTGAGCTGGTAGGTTTTTGACATCGATGAGAAAATTGTGAATTTTCTCATTGCTGAAGCTAAATTCGTAGATGGAAAACGACAAAAGTGGCAGCAGCAATATGAAGACCAGATTGTGCAATTAAAGACCAATAAGCTTCCAAAAGGATTGGTGACATTAGAATATGTGTTTAATTCAGATGATCAAGTGCGAAAGGAAAAGTGCAGTTTGACAGTTAAAGAGGAACATTATGCAACCATCAAAATTTGCAAAGCCAAGCTTCTCAAGCTGGGAAAGGGATGTAGTCAAGATGAACAACAAGCCTTTATTCTGTTATGTCAGAAATTTAGTGATGTTTTTGCTTGGGAGTACAAGGATTTGAGAGGTTTTAACCCCGAACTAGCCCAGCATACCATCGAGCTTGGACCCAATGCAAAACCAGTAAGGAAGAAGCAAAGACCTCTTAATCCCAAGTTAGAACACCTTATGAAGGCTGAACTGAATAAGCTAGTTGAGAGCAGTATTATTTTTCCTATCAAGCACACCTCCTGGGTGTCAAATTTAGTGCCAGTTAGGAAGAAAAGTGGGGAAATCAGATTATGCGTCGATTTCTGAGATTTAAATAAAGCTTCATTGAAAGACAATTACCCACTCCCATCCATGGAACAAATTTTACAAGTTGTTTATGGTTCTGATAGATTTTCTTTGTTAGATGGCTACTCAGGTTACAACCAGATTCTGGTTAAGCAGGAAGATTAGTTCAAAATGGCGTTTACAACCAAGTGGGGAATGATGGCCTACAAGAAGATGCCTTATGGCTTATCCAATGCTGGAGCAACTTTTAAGCGTGCTATGGATATGGCCTTTCATGGCCTCATGAACAAGTTTGTTCTGGTATACTTAGATGATATCACTCTTTTTTCAAGAAATGTTAACAAACACCTGGATCATTTGGAATAGATTTTTCAGAGGTGTAGAGAGTTCGGAGTGTCTCTCAATCCGAATAAGTGTATATTTTCAGTGCACGAAGACAAACTGCTTGGACACATTGTTTCAAAATAAGGTATTTCAATTGATCCTGAAAGAGTTTCCACAATTCTTGAATTGCCATTACCTGCTCACAAGAAAGGCTTGCAAAGCTTTCTTGTGAGAATAAATTTCGTGAGGAGTTTATACCAAATATCGCAACCTTGCTGCAACCTCTCACTTCTATGCTGAAGAAGAATGTGCCATTCAGATGGACCAAGGAAGGTAAAAGGAGCTTCGAGCAGATCAAGGAAGCACTCGCAGCCGCTCCTACTCTCATTAATCCAAACTTTGAAAAAGACTTTATTTTGTATGCTTTTGGAGGAGTGGATACAGTTTCAGCCATGTTATTCCAACAAAACGATGAAAGCTTGGAGCAGCCCATAGTGTTTTTCAGCCAAGTATTGCATGATTACGAGGTAAAATATTTTTTGTTGACAAACATATTTTTGCTATTGTAAGAAGTTTGAAGAAGTTCAGGCATATGTTGTCCAAAAGCAAGATTCATTTATTAGTGGCTCATTCAATTGTTAAAGATTTTCTGCGTAACAAGGATATTAATGATAATCGTGCTGGTTGGATTACCAAAGTAATGGAATTCGATGTTGATATAAAAGTAACCAATCTTGTTAGAGGCAAGGGTTTGTGTGAATAGATTGCTGGAAATGAGAACATACATAAATAATATTAAATAATAACATTGCAGGTGCTGTTCCAGCACCTCCTGCTACTTGGTTGCAGCAAATGATGCATTATCTGCAAACTGGTGAGTGCCCCGAAGGCTTAGACAGAGCAAAATGAAGGTATTACAGACTACAAGCCATCCCTTATGCAATCATTGATGGAATTCTTTATAGGAGAGACTTCCAAGGTGTTTTGCTGAGATGTATTCAGCCTGATCAAGTTGACAAGCTGTTAGCAGAATTTCATGATGGACCTTCAGGAGGTCACTTTGCCGTAAGAAGTACAACTCTGAAAGTTATGCAAGCTGGTTAATACTGGCCAGATTTGTTTAAAGATGCTATTGCTTGGGTCAGAAAGTGTGAGAAATGTGCTTTATTTACTAGTAAACAGAGGCTTGCACTGCTGCCCCTGTATCCAATTAAGGTAGAACAACCCTTTATTAAGTGGGGCTTGGATTTTATTGGCCCTATCAATCCACCTTCAAGTGCAGGTCATAAATGGATTCTTATTACCAGTAAATTATTTTACAAAATAGACCGAAGCCATTGCTTTAAAGGAAGCAAATGAGACTTCAATTCTTAATTTCTATCAAGATCTCATATCGAGAATTGGTATTCCAGATTCAATCATTTTTGACAATGGTTTAGCTTTTATTGGTTTGAAGATTTCAGATTAGTCTGTTAGAAATAACATTTATTTGAACACATCTTTGAATTATTATCCGCAAGGCAATGGTCAGGCGGAATCCAAAAATAAGAATCTAATTATGATAATCAAAAAGACTGTTGAAGATAATCAAAGGACATGGCACGAAAAGCTGAAGCTAGCCCTTTGGGTTGACAGAATAACTCCTAAAAGGGCCACTAGTTGTTCACCTTTCATTCTAACTTATGGTAGAGAGGCTAAGTTGCCTATTTCAATTGAATTACCAACCTTAAGTTATGTTAAAGAATTGGAGTTGCTAAATAAACAACCTCTTGAGGTGAGGTTTGCACAGCCGGTAGAGCTCGAGGAAACCAAGAAAAGAAGCTCTCAGACAGCTAGAGATACATCAAGCTCAAATGAAGAATTATTTTGACAAGAGGGCGAGACCTCGTGATTTCATTATTGGAGATCTAGTTTTCAAGTGGAATGAGTTTAAAAGTAGACCTGGACGACATTCCAAGTTCGATGCAATGTGGGATGGGCCTTATGTGATCACAGAATGCAAGGAGCACAACACATTCCAACTTTCCAAAATGACTGGCGAGGTGCTGTCTATTCCAGTTAATTGGATCCACCTCAAGCAGTGTCTCTGAGATAGGTTATCTCATAGTTAAATAGAGTAGTTTGCAAATAAGTGCGTTTCACACATTTAATTTTAGTAGTTTTGCTTTCTCTAAGCGTTGCTGCGCATTGTTCTGTTGGCCATCAGTGCCTGTTAGTTTGCTTTCAGTTCTGTTTTATTTCTTTTGCTGCTGTTTTGAGTGTTGCTGTTCAAGGTTCTGAGTTTCAAGAAGGGACAAAATTGAGTCCGTGCCCAATGAATCATTTTAAGGCCACTGATATATGCTTAGCAGGCAAGCATATAGCGGAGATCGCCAAAATGTTACCAATTTTTTGCCACAACTCGATTGGTGGAGCTGGCTGAATGTTATTATATCATGAAGTGAAATTGCAGATTGAGTTTAAGTGCTATTTTTGCATCTTTTATCATTATTCATCAAGTGACAGTTGTGCATTTAAAAGGAAAATCAGAATTTTAGAGTGCGATCCACATGTTCCAAAATTAAGTAAAGTACATAATCAAAAGCAAATGAGCAAACAACATTTTTAAATGCTTTCATTTATTTCATGAGAAGACTCATATTTTACAAAGCTTCATTTGATTTCAAGAATCATAATGATATTACAACATTTGCATTGAAATGCATTTTCTTTTCAAATGAAAAGCATAAAAGAATTGAAATCAGAGATCCACACAAGCCGTGGATGTGACTATTACAATATATCACTAATAGCACATTACACTACTGAAGATGCATAAAATAAAACATATAAGTGATGACATAATCATCATTGCCTAATTATCGACGTTTGACGCTGAATGGTGCACCCTTGTCTCCTTGTGCTCCGTCGACCTGTAAGAGAAAAAGAGGGGGTGTTAGTGGCTCCGATGATGAAGAAACCTATATGAGGCACCCACAATAGTGCAACCTACTATTAATTATGCATTGAAACAATCAATCAAGTGCAGTACGGAAGAAATGAGCTGAAAGAGAAATAACAATATCATGATCATCATGTTCTATTTTTTATGTTAACATTGTTTGTTTCCTTGTGCAGGTATAGGTAAAATCATGGAGCTGAACATTATTTGAAGACCAAGCATGTGGAGAAAAACGGGCTCCCACAAGGGTAGAGCTCGGCATGTTGCCCTATTCATTGAATGGGCTGATTTAAAGATTACATCATCATGTTCATCAAAGGAAATGAAATACAACTGAAAGAGTAAATCGAGTTGTCTATCGAGCAACTAAACCAACTATCCATTCATAACGATCAGGTCAAGTTTTCTGAAGGCTATAGGTGAACAGTGAGTTTAGTTCACTCAATTAGTTCAGCCGAATACATTTCCATCAGATATTGCTGTATAAGTTCATGTTCTATGTTATCTTGTTTATTATAATCATATATGTCATGCAAATTCCAGTTTATCAGTATTCTTTTGACAATCAAGGAGAGTGAACAAGCATACATTATGCCTTATTAAATAGTTTCAAACAACTCAGTGAGCTTCCATTGTAGGTAGTGTCCAGGGAAAAACAACTCATTCTGGCTGGAAGGATGTTTCAAATAAAACCATGCATCAGTGTTGAGCTGAAGACAACAATCGAAGTAAAATGTGTACCCAGAATTATCTTCAGTGAGTTACAAGTGTTAGGCAAAATACATATGAATAATTATGTGGAGTTTCAGGCAATAAGAAAATGAAAGAATATAAAGTTTTCAATGCAATGCAGTATTAGTGAATGCAATATTAAATGATCATTTCCAAATAATAAGTAAAAAGCAAGCACTGTTTCTTTCCAGAAAGAGTTTTTGAGATGGTTCGTGGTGTTGTAATGTTTCAAGTTAAAATCTCTACGAAGTCCAAGAACGAAAAGCAATAGCAATGTTGCTGTTTGGTAAAAGTTAAGAAATCATCCAGAAGAGAGATTTTCTGTGTGCAAGAAAAGTAGCATGAAGTAAATATTTAGGCAATACAGATAGCATTTACAATTCCAGCATTTCAAAGACTTATGGCCGATGTTCATCATTTATACATTCTAGTGTACTTCATCCACAAAGAAGTAAGTATGGGAACAAGGAAATAACTTAACAAGGCATACTGAAGGTGCAGATATAGGAAAGTCTTAGTTAAGCTTTCAGTTCTTTCAAATGGTGGAAATGTAAGAATTTGAATGATTTAAAGAGGCTCAGATTTTTGCACAGTTGTATCCTTTTAGTACTACAAACGAGCTTCAAGAATGGAGAGTATCAGTGTTCATTCAATATCTAAGATGAGGTCCTGTTAAAGATCATAATCTATACAACATTTCTATAAAGAAGGCTGAGAAGTGAAAATACCATGTGAATCAGATTTTCAGCATTTCCAATTTACTCATATGGATGTGTTTTTTTTCAGAACAACAAGTTAAGTGTTTTGTCATACGAGAGTTTTTAGACAATGCTTAGTTCCCTTCTCATTGTCAAGCACTTGTATAGAGGAAATTAACAGGCACAAAAACATCAACAAAAAGCAGAAGCCACTAGTCATATGGGTCGAGCCATACACTAAATACAGTAGACATACAAATTGTTCACCATTTCCAATCATCTGTGTGAGTTTTCTTATCTCAACAACAAAGCAGTTTGTTCTATCAACCCAGTTGAGAATTTTGTGTAAGATAACAAGTATTCTGATGAGATTTTATTCTTGGGTCAAGGTTTAGAATGCAGAAAACCATGAAGCTTTACATTTCCAGTGATATCCATGAGAGAGCTTGTTGAGTAAATAAGAAGAACAAATGCAAAGAACTGGTGGTCGAGCTCTGAAGAGAAATCAGAATAGATACATTTTATGCAAAATATACAAATACCCATGTCATTCTTTTGTTTCAGGAGTCCGAAATAAACCATTAATTGTTTTTGGTTGAGCCCATATGGATAGAATCATACAAATGGATTTGCAGTTTTGAATCTCAAGTACCCATTTTCAGGGTTACATTTAAAGTACAAAAAATGCAATAATCACGATAATCCAGGTGAAGTTTTTGCATGAGACAGCAGTAGAATTCAAAATGTGAATTTCCTATGTTGAGCCAAGTTTCAAAACGAAGAAAATACAATTTTGTTTAGAAATTTCAAATACCCATATGCAGATTCATCCTCAAATATATAAAAGGGAAATTTCTGGTTGTGGGTCGAGCCCTAAACCTTTAAGTTAATGCTTTCTATGATACATATTTGGGGCAGCCTAAACATGGCCAGAAGCTCATAGGTAAAGGAGAAATTCTTTTAGTCTTTGAAGAATGGCGTGTCTAGCTGAGTGAAGCTTACCAATACATGTTCGTGGGAGGGTATTGAAGCCGTGGCCAAGACCTCCACAATGCTTTCAAGATAACAGAAGTTTGAGCTTTTGAATGATAACCGAGCTCTCATAGTGGAATGGGGCACATAAATAAGAGATGTAAGCACAAGAAATACAAAGTAAATGTGTTAGAGGCTATGAGCAAGCTGCGGCCATAAGGCCATAATGAACAAGAATGAGAAGCCGTGAAACTATGACAAGAAACTTACCTTATGCACAGGAAGCTAAAGCAAAAACACAAGGTGAGCCCCCCATGGAGTATCCTGACAGAGGCCAAGTTCAAGCTCATGACTGCCAAAGAAGAGCGCAACACAAGAGTGTGGAAAAAGTTAGAAGAAATGCATAAACAGGCCGCGGCCTTAGGGTCCTTTTGATATTCCCGAATGAAGAAAAGAGCTATGATACTGCAAAATAAAGCTTACCCATTGAAGATTCAACTATTTGAAGAGCATGGGGAAGATTCCCAAGGCGCACGAGCTTGAGTTCAACACAATCATGGCGGCATTTTCTTTTCAGATAGAGCTCTTTTTCCTCAAGGTCACGAGTGCAAAATGAATCATTATTAGGGTTTGGCATTCTTTTCTCATGCCCTAATTCAAGCAACATCATGATCATATCCAAAATGCTCGGTCAAAGCACGTGGAAAATTTCAAATGGAGGTCGAGACTTATACCCTTGTATTATGTTTTAATCTAAGTCTGAATTTTGATATTTGAGGGGGGGCCAAAATTTGTGTGTTTGGTCGATATGTTAAGTCTTTTAAGACTTATTTTATGTGCCTAGGACAATGGTTAAGTATTAGGACTTTTTCTTTGCCTTAGTGAAATATGAAGGCTTGAATATGGATTATCAATGTAAATGTAATAGTGAATACCTTATGATTTAGGGTTAGGTTTTGATGATTATCCATTTTGGGTTCTTTGTGTTTTAGGGTTGATTTTAGAGAAATCAATGACAAATTTTTGATAAGATATGAGAGAGGATAATGATGTGTAATATTTTTATGATTTTGTGAGAAAATCATATATTGTAATGGAGATATAAGGATGTGTTCTTTTTTGCAAAAGATTTTTAATCCTTTGTTGCAAAAAATAGATAAATTGTGCAAATCTGCAATCTTGTAAAGCAGAATCGTAAAGCAATATCCTATAAATTGTTTTATGATTTCTTGCTATTTTTAGCAGATTTTTTATTGACTTCTTCTCTTGGTCGGATTTGTGACTTATCTTGGAGAGATAAGTTGTTTTTCTGGATTTTAAAGCATATTCAGCCTATTTTTAGAGGCTTGATAGTGTGATCATAAAAGCATTATACTTTTTTCTGCTTTTATGTAGTTTTTGAGACAGTTTGAAGCCTTTTTTCCTTGAGCTTTCTCAGAGCTCGGATTAGAGGGTTTCTTGGGAGTTATGCCTTTCAAAAAGACTTAGTCTTTTTAGCTCTCTTTCTCGGCAGTTCATTTTTAGCAGTTCCTGCTCATACACATCTTGAGTTTGTGAACCTTTTGTACTCAGTCCAACATTATTCACTCTTTTAGTTTTAATAAAGCAGTAGTTTTCTCCTTCTCATTTCTGTCTCAGTTTTATAATAGCAATTTGATGTCTTTGTGGTTCAATCAGGATCCTTTTATGTCTTGCTGTTGTAAGTTATGTTTTAGAATTGCATAGTTTCAAGGTGCCTGTTGTATTTCATTTAGGAATCTTCATGCAAAATACTGATGGAAGTATGTGCCAGTGAGATTGTGAGATTCATTGTGATAGGAAAACTGTTGTGAGTGTCATTGTTAGAATTTTGTAACTTGAAGCGAAATGCCATTCAGATTTAATTTTGAATTAGCCATCCTTCTACCCCTTTTCTCAGAAGTTATTTAGTATTTAGTTTAAGATCAATCATTTGGATAACCAGTTCACTCTGGAGATTCCTCCTTTGCTCAGATCACCCACATCTGAAGGAGGTTTCCATGTTTTAGTAGGTTGCTGAATATTGCATTCAACAGGGTGCAAATCTATTGACAACAATTTTTGGCACGCTCGGTGGGACTCTGAAAGCTACTTTCAATTTTTTTTTTTAATATTTCAGTTTGCTATTTAGTGTATGCATTAGATTTTCCAGCCTTTTGGAGGCTATCACAATATACTTGGCGACTCTAGTTCTATTTTCCGCATGCTAGTGCAGCCCGCGCATGAGAAACATTCAAACAAGATCAAGTTCTGTGCCCTTCAAGTATCGAGAGCTGTCCCCATCACGAAGAAGAGGAAGGACAACAAGGAGGCTTTTTGAAGCACCCACGAGGTCGAAGTCAACACCTCTGGTTTTCAGTTCCTTGGTGTTATCACTAGGAGTTCCAGTCCCGATTTCACAAGTACCTCCAATGGCAGCACCGAGGCAACATCCGTTCGCACCCTTCAATGGAGGTACCCCGTTAAATATACTTTAGCATGATGATATTCCAGTTGCAATCCTTAGAGGTCTGCCATACTTCACCAAAGAAGATTACACTACACCAGTCGAGCACATCCGTGACGTGGCCACGCTATGTTCGGTGCACAACATCGCGTAAGAGAATGTTACTCTAAGGCTATTGGCTGTGTCGCTCAAAGGCAAGGCATTATAGTGGTTCAGAGGCCTCGTAGCCAACTTGATCGCGACATGGGATGCATTAGGTAATGGCCTATACTCACATTTTGCTGATAAATTTGACAATTTATCTTTATTAGAGGAGTTGAGCACCATTCAAATGGTGCCACACGAACACTTGGTGGATTTCAATTACAGATTTCAGAGGACCTGGGATAGGATCCCTGCAACGGTAAAGCCCTTACCAGTGCATGCATTTCTGTTTTATTTAAAAGCTTTGAACAGTAAGATTGTTGTTATGACTCAATCCATGGGTGGTCTAACGCTTCATAACGCTTATAATATAGCCATTAACGCTGAAAATTGCCTCATTCAAGCTGGAGACATAGCTCCTAGACCCCCTATGCCTTTATTTCCAGAAATACAACCACCTATTCCTACTGCTATACCTCCTTTGGCTGCTGTCCCGCCTATTCCAGCGATAGGATATCATGGTACAGCCCAAGAAGTTGCTGCCCCAGCCCCAAATCTAGAGATGCAAGAGCTTAAAAGCATATTAAAGACCTTCAAAAATGATCTCGTGACTATTAAAAAGCACGTTGGTCAGGAACACAAGCCTTATCAAGCCTTTTATTAGCAAAACCAACAAAATAAGCTGCCTGCTGTTCAAAATGATTATCAAGCCCAAAGAAGGAATTTTAACCTTAGACCACTCCAGCCATACAATCCGAACGCAGCCAGTTCATCAAAGGAACTTGTGTCACAAAATAATGTTGCCCAGGATTGCGATTGGTGTTATTAGTGCAATCAACCCCATAGCGAGTCAGCGTGCGCCAATGGAATGAGGAATCAAGCTTTAATGGTTCAGAATAGCTATGCTATTCCATAAAATGTTGCATATCAGAATTAAGAACAAGATAATGTAGAAGTCGCCTTGCCGAACTGGCAGAGTTTCAAATTTTGTGGCGTGAATGGCCAAAATTAGCAAAATTTTCCTATTTCGGCTAATACCAGATCTAAAAACCGAGCTATGGATCTAGTACAACAAGCTGGAAATTCACGGCAGCAACTAGTAATTAGTAAGTAGCCTATTTTATCACAGGTTAACACTGCCACGCAGCCTAAAATGCATATTTTGCAAAGAGGGCAGGAGATACCCAGCATAGAACAACTAAAAACGCATTCTCAGCCTTTGCAGAGGAAAAATGAAGCTGCTTTCATAAAAAACCAGTAGAAGGTAAATTCTTCGTCATTCAATATAGTTGAGCATCTCAAAAAATTTACTGTTAGCATGTCGATATTATATGCTCTACAACTTCCGGGGCAGAAAAGTTTACTGCAGAATGCTTTGGCTGAGTTGTCTCTCTCTGACAACACTAATCAAGGAGTTGTGAAGGTTGTGCTTGCTAATGACCTGGAGGATAGAAATGAGCAGAAAGAAAAAGAGGTAAAGCCCCCTCCATTTTATTTAAGTCTGATCATAGGTGATAAAATTGTTCATAATTGTATGGTTGATTCTAGCGCCAGTAGTTCAGTCATGCCTAAGTGTTTAGCTAATAAATTAGGTCTTGTTTATGAGCCTAATCCTCAGAAAGGCATAGTGCAATTAGATGGGTCTATTGTTAAGACTGCTGGTATTATAAAAAACTTAGCTCTTAATTTGCACGCATCCCCAAGTTTCGCTATTCATCAGGATATTCATGTCATAGACTTACTGTCGCACTTTGCCATTTGTCTATTAAAGGATTTTACAGCCAAATTGGATGGATTTTTGTCTTCTGATTTGTCTCATTTTTTTTTAGAACTAGGTATGGTACGAAAGTGACCATAAAGTCCAAGCCTCTTGCCAAAGACCATATCGAACCATACTCGCCAAATCCTATAAATGCTAACCTCTACGCCACCTCTGCAATGGAGGAGCAAACCATGACCTCAGACTATAGCACCCAGGTAGATAATATCAGTTTAGATGAATGGGCAGCCGAAGATCACGAGCTTGATCCATTCCAGAACACATATGAGGTAGGATTAGGAGTCTATATGATCCGAGAGCCAGATTGTGATATGCCTAATCTTTGTAAAAAGGATGAACTATCTGTAGAAAAAGATAGTGAGCTTTGGAAGCTTTACTTCGATGGTTCGAGGAGCAGTATTGGTGCCATGGGTGGAGCCATGTTGATATCACCTGAAGGTGATAAGTATTTTTCAGCGTGCCGATTTGCTTTCAGCTGTTCAAATAATACAGCTGAGTACGAAGCGTTGGTGCATGGCCTTGAGTGGGCCCGCAAACGAGGTATTAAATGCTTACAAGTTTATGGTGATTCCGAGTTGATTGTTAATCAGGTCAGAAATTTAAATGCTGCTAAGAATGATTTGTTGAAGAAATACAAGCATCGTGTATGAGATTTAATGGAAGATTTTAATGCTTTTAACATCGTGGCGATTCCTTAGAATCAAAATAAGCATGCTGACAGGCTCGCTGCCATAGGAGTCCAGTTTGATATTCCTAAGGAAATTCATAAGGTAAAAGCACGTCAATACATGAAAATGGTGGTCAGACCTTCTGTACCTGACAATAACGTGAGCTGGCAGGTTTTTGACAGCGATGAGCAAATTGTGAATTTTCTCATTGCTAAAGCTGAATTCGCAGATGGAAATAAAAAAAAGTGGCTGCAGTAATATGAAGACCAGATTGTGCAATTAAAGACCAATAAGCTGCCAAAATGATTGGTGACGTTAGAATCTATGTTTAATTTAGATGATCAAGTGCGAAAGGACAAGTGCAGTTTGACAGTTAAAGAGGAACATTATGCAGCGATCAAAATTTGCAAAGGCAAGCTTCTCAAGCTGGGAAAGGTATGTAGTCAAGACGAACATCAAGCCTTTATTCTGTTATGTCAGAAATTTAGTGATGTTTTTGCTTGGGAGTACAAGGATTTGAGAGGTTTTAACCCCGAACTAACCCATCATACCATCGAGCTTGAGCCCGATGCAAAACCAATAAGGCAGAAGCAAAGACTGCTTAATTCCATGTTAGAACACCTTATGAAGGCTGAACTAAATAAGCTAGTTGAGAGCAGTATTATTTTTCTTATCAAGCACACCTCCTGGGTGTCAAATTTAGTGTCAGTTAGGAAGAAAAGTGGTGAAATCAGACTATGCGTCGATTTTTGAGATTTAAATAAAGCTTCATTGAAAGACCATTACCTACTCCCGTCCATGGAACAAATTTTACAAGTTGTTTCTAGTTCTGACAAATTTTCTTTGTTAGATGGCTACTCAGGTTACGACCAGATTCTGGTTAAGCAGGAAGATTAGTTCAAAACAACGTTTACAACCAAGTGGGGCATGATGGCCTATAATAAGATTCCTTTTGGCTTATCCAATGTTGGAACAACTTTTTAGCGTGCTATGGATATGGACTTTCACGACCTCATGAACAAGTTCGTTTTGGTATACTTAGATGATATCACTCTTTTTTCCAGAAATGTTAACAAACACCTGGATCATTTTGAACAGAGTTTTCAGAGGTGCAGAGAGTTCAGAGTGTCTCTCAATCCGAATAAGTGTATATTTTCAGTGCACGAAGACAAACTGCTTGGACACATTGTTTCAAAACAAGGTATTTCAATTGATCCTGAAAGAGTTTCTGCAATTCTTGAATTGCCATTACCTGCTCACAAGAAAGGCTTGCAAAGCTTTCTTGGGAGAATAAATTTTGTGAGGAGTTTCATACCAAATATTGCAGCCTTGCTACAACCTCTCACTTCTATGCTGAAGAAGAATATGCCATTCAGATGGACCAAGGAAGGTAAAAGGAGCTTCGAGCAAATCAAGGAAGCACTCGTAGCCGCTCCTACTCTCATTAATCCAAACTTTGACAAAGACTTTATTTTGTATGCTTTTGGAGGAGTGGATACAGTTTCAGCCATGTTATGCCAATAAAACGATGAAGGCTTGGAGTAGCCTATAGCGTTTTTCAGCCAAGTATTGCATGATTACGAGGTAAAATATTCTTTTGTTGAGAAACATGTTTTTGCTGTTGTAAGAAGTTTGAAGAAGTTCAGGAATATGCTGTCCAACAACAAGATTCATTTATTAGTGGCTCATTCAACTGTTAAAGATTTTCTGCTTAACAAGGATATTAATGATAAGCGTGCTGGTTGGATTACCAAAGTAATGGAATTCGATGTTGATATAAAAGTAACCAAGCTTGTTAGAGGCAAGGGTTTGTGTGAACAAATTGCTGGAAATGAGAACAATAGCTTAAATGAGGCTACAAATACAGAAACAATATTAAATAATAACGTTACAGGTGCTGTTCCAGCACCTCCTGCTACTTGGTTGCAGCAAATGATGCATTATCTGCAAACTGGTGAGTGCCCCGAAGGCTTAGACAGAGCAAAATGAAGGTATTACAGACTACAAGCCATCCCTTATGCAATCATTGATGGAATTCTTTATAGGAGAGACTTCCAAGGTGTTTTGCTGAGATGTATTCAGCCTGATCAAGTTGACAAGCTATTAGCAGAATTTCATGATGGACCTTCAGGAGGTCACTTTGTCGTAAGAAGTACAACTCTAAAAGTTATGCGAGCTGGTTAATACTGGCTAGATTTGTTTAAAGATGCTATTGCTTGGGTTAGAAATTGTGAGAAATGTGCTTTATTTACTAGTAAATAGAGGCTTGCACTGCTGCCCCTGCATCCGATTAAGGTAGAACAACCCTTTGTTAAGTGGGGCTTGGATTTTATTGGCCCTATCAATCCGCCTTCAAGTGCGGGTCATAAATGGATTCTTATTGCCAGTAAATTATTTTACAAAATGGACCGAAGCCATTGCTTTAAAGGAAGCAAACGAGGCTTTAGTTCTTAATTTCTATCAAGATCTCATATTGAGATTTGGGATTCCAGATTCAATCATTTCTGACAATGGTTTAGCTTTTATTGGTTTGAAGATTTCAGATTAGTCTGTTAGAAATAACATTTATTTGAACACATCTTTGAATTATTATCCGCAAGGGAATGGTCAGGCGGAATTCACAAATAAGAATCTAATTATGATAATCAAAAAGACTGTTGAAGATAATCAAAGGACATGGCACGAAAAGTTGAAGCTAGCCCTTTGGGCTGACAGAATAACTCCTAAAAGGGCCACTAGTTGTTCGCCTTTCGTTCTAACTTATGGTAGAGAGGCTAAGTTGCCTATTTCAATTGAATTACCAACCTTAAGTTATGTTAAAGAATTGGAGTTTCTAAATAAACAACCTCTTGAGGTGAGGTTTGCACAGCTGGTAGAGCTCGAGGAAACCAAGAAAAGAAGCTCTCAGACAGCTAGAGATACATCAAGCTCAAATGAAGAATTCTTTTGACAAGAGGGCGAGACCTCGTGATTTCATTATTGGAGATCTAGTTTTCAAGTGGAATGAGTTTAAAAGTAGACCTGGACGACATTCCAAGTTCGATGCAATGTGGGATGGGCCTTATGTGATCACAGAATGCAAGGAGCACAACACATTCCAACTTTCCAAAATGATTGGCGAGGTGCTATCTATCCTAGTTAATGGGATCCACCTCAAGCACTACCTCTGAGATAGGTTATCTCATAGTTAAATAGAGTAGTTTGCAAATAAGTGCATTTCACACATTTAATTTTAGTAGTTTTGCTTTCTCTAAGCCCTGCTGCACATTATTCTGTTGGCCATCAGGGCCTGTTAGTTTGCTTTCAGTTCAGTTTTGTTTCTTTTGTTGCTATTTGGAGTGTTGCTGTTCAAGGTTCTGAGTTTCAAAAAGGGGCAGAATTGACTCCGTGCCCAATGAATCGTTTTAAGGCCACTAATATATGCTTAGCAGGCAAGCATATAACGGAGATTGCCAAAATGTTACCAATTTTTTGCCACAACTCGATTGGTGGAGCTGGCTGAATGTTATTATATCATGAAGTGAAATTGCAGATTGAGTTTAAGTGCTATTTTTGCATCTTTTATCATTATTCATCAAGTGACAATTGTGCATTTAAAAGGAAAATCAAAATTTTAGAGTTCCATCCACATGTTCCAAAATTGAGTAAAGTACAGAATCAAAAGAAAATGAGCAAACAACATTTTTAAATGCTTCCATTTATTTCATGAGAAGACTCATATTTTACAAAGCTTCATTTGATTTCAAGAATCATAATGATATTACAACATTTGCATTGAAATGCATTTTCTTTTCAAATGAAAAGCATAAAAGAATTGAAATCCGAGATCCACACAAGCCATGGATGTGACTGTTACAATATATCACTAATAGCACATTACACTAGTGACTGAAGATGCAAAAAATAAAATATATAAGTGACGACATAATCGTCATTGCTTGATTATCGACGTTTGACGCTGAATGGTGCACCTTTGTCTCCTTGTGCTCCGTCGACCTATAAGAGAAAAAGAGGGGGTGTCAGTGGCTTTGATTATGAAGAAACCTATATGAGGCACCCACAATAGTGCAACCTACTATTAATTATGCATTGAAACAATCAATCAAGTGTAGTACGAAAGAAATGAGTTGAAAGAGAAATAACAATATCATGATCATCATGTTCTATTTTTTATGCTAACATTGTTTGTTTCCTTGTGCAGGTATAGGTAAAATCATGGAGCTGAACATTATTTGAAGACCAAGCATGTGGAGAAAAACGGGCTCCCACAAGGGTAGAGCTCGACATGCTGCCCTATTCATTAAATGGGCTGATTTAAAGATTACATCATCATGTTCATCAAAGGAAATGAAATACAACTGAAAGAGTAAACCAAGTTATCTATCGAGCAACTAAACTAACTATCCATTCATAACGATCAGGTCAAGTTTTCTGAAGGCTACAGGTGAACAGTGAGTTTAGTTCACTCAATTAGTTCAGCCGAATACATTTACATCCGATATTGCTGTATAAGTTCATGTTCTGTGTTATCTTGTTGATCATAATCATATATGTCATGCAAGTTCCAGTTCATCTGTATTCTTTTCACAGTCAAGGAGAGTGAACATGCATACATTATGCCTTATTAAACAGTTTTGTTCGAATTTTCATCATGAAAGAGAGTAGAGTTAAAGAACAATTTGTTAGGGGGAATATAAAAATGCATGAAGAGTACCATGTTGAAGCTCAAAGAGTACAAAAGATAGACAGTGCATTCAAGTGTCAAATGAATCACCAGTTCCAGATGACTAATAAGTGAATACAGAATTAAGAATCATAGGATTAAAATGATAACAGTTTCATTCCAGAAGGTGTTTCTGAGATATTATTTATGTAAGGAAACATGTGAGATTCCATTGAATGTAGTGTGTAGGGACAAACAACTCATTTTGGCTGGAAGGATGTTTCAAATAAAACCATGCATAAGTGTTGAGATGAAGACAACAATCGAAGTAAAATGTGTACCCAAAATTATCTTCAGTGAGTTACAAGTGTTAGGCAGAATACATATGAACAGTTATGTGGCGTTTCAGGCAATAAGAAAATGAAAGAATATCAAATTTTCAATGCATTGCAGCATTAGTGAATGCAATATGAAATGATAATTTCAGAATAATAAGGAAAAAGAAAGCACTGTTTCTTTCCAGAAAGAGTTTCTGAGATGGTTCATGGTGTTGTAATGTTTCAAGTTAAAATCTCTACGAAGTCCAAGAACGGAAAGCAATAGCAATGTTGCTGTTTGGTAAAAGTTAAGAAATCATCCAGAAGAGAGATTTTCTGTGTGCAAGAAAAGCAGCATGAAGTCAATATTTAGGCAATGCAGATAGCATTTACAATTCCAGCATTTCAAAGACTTATGGCCGATGTTCATCATTAATACATTCTGGTGTACTTCATCCACAAAGAAGTAAGTATGGGAACAGGGAAATAACTTAACAAGGCATACTAAAGGTGCAGATATAGGAAAGTCTTAGTTAAGCTTTCAGTTCTTTCAAATGGTGGAAATGTAAGAATTTGAATGATTTAAAGAGGCTCAATTTTTTACACAGTTGCAGTCTTTTAATACTACAAACAAGCTTCAAGAATGGAGAGTATCAGTGTTCATTCAATATCTAAGAGGAGGTCCTGTTAAAGATCAGAATCTATACAACATTTCTATAAAGAAGGCTGAGAAGTGAAAATACCATGTGAATCAGATTTTCAACATTTCCAATTTACTCAGATGGATGTGTTTTTTTTCAGAACAACAAGTTAAGTGTTTTGTCATACGAGAGTTTTCAGACAACGCTTAGTTCCATTCTCATTGTCAAGCACTTGTATGGAGGAAATTAAAAGGCACAAAAACATCAAGAAAAAGAAGAAGCCACTAGTCATATGGGTTGAGCCATACACTAAATACAATAGACATACAAATTGTTCACCATTTCCAATCATCTGTGTGAGTTTTCTTATCTCAACAACAAAGCAGTTTGTTCTATCAACCCAGCTGAGAATTTTGTGTAAGATAACAAGTATTTTGGTGAGATTTTATTCTTGGGTCAAGGTTCAGAATGCACAAAACCATGAAGTTTTACATTTCCAGTGATATCCATGTGAGAGAGCTTGTTGAGTAAATAACAAGAACAAATGCAAAGAACTGGTGGTCGAGCTATGAAGAGAAATCAGAATAGATACATTTTCTACAAAATATACAAATACCCATGTCATTCTTTTGTTTCAGGAGTCTTCTAAAATAAACCACTGGTTGTTTTGGGTCGAGCCCATATGGATAGAATCATACGAATAGATTTGCAATTTTGAATCTCAAGTACCCATTTTTAGGGTTACATTTAAAGTACAGAAAATGCAATAATCACGATAACCCATGTGAGGTTTTTGCACATGAGACAACAATAGAATTCAAAATGCGAATTTCCTGTGTTGAGCCAAGTTTCAGAACGAAGAAAATACAATTTTCTTTAGAAATTTCAAATACCCATATGCAGATTCATCCTCAAATATATAAAAGGGAAATTTCTGGTTGTGGGTCGAGCCCAAAACCTTTAAGTTAATGTTTATGCTTTCTATGATACATATTTGGTGTGGCCTAAACATGGCCAGAAGCTCATAGGTAAAGGAGAAATTCTTTTAGTCTCTGAAGAATGGAGTGTCTAGCTGAGTGAAGCTTACCAATACATGTCCGTGGGAGGGTACTGAAGCCGTGGCCAAGACCTCTACAATGCTTTCAAGATAATAGAAGTTCGAGCTTTTGAATGATAACCGAGTTCTCATAGTGGAATGGAGCACAAAAATAATAGATGTAAGCACAGGAAATACAAAGTAAATGTATTAGAGACTATGAGCAAGCCGCGGCCATAAGGCCATAATGAACAAGAATGAGAAGCCGTGAAACTATGACAGGAAACTTACCTTATGCATAGGAAGCTAAAGCAAAAACACAAGGCGAGCCCCCCATGGAGTATCTTGACAGAGGCTGAGTTCGAGGTTATGACGACCAAAGAAGAGCGCAACACAGGAGTGTGGAAAAAGTTAGAAGAAATGCATAAACAGCTCGCAACCTTAGGGTCCTTTTGATATTCTCGAATGAAGAAAAGAGCTATGATACTGCAAAATAAAGCTTACCCACTGAAGATTCAACTATTTGAAGAGCGTGGGGAAGATTCCCAAGGTGCACGAGCTCGAGTTCAACACAATCATGGCGGCATTTTCTTTCCAGACAGAGCTCTTTTCCCTCAAGGTCACGAGTGCAAAATGAATCATTATTAGGGTTTGGCATTCTTTTCTCATGCCCTAATTCGAGCAACATCATGATCATATCCAGAATGTTCAGTCAAAGCACGTGGAAAATTTTGAATGGAGGCCGAGACTTATACCCTTGTATTATGTTTTAATCTAAGTCTGAATTTTGATATTTGAGGGGGGGGCGAAATTTGTGTGTTTGGTCGATATGTTAAGTCTTTTAAGACTTATTTTATGTGCCTAGGACAATGGTTAAGTCTTAGGACTTTTTCTTTGCCTTAGTGAAATATGAAGGCTTGAATATGGATTATCAATGTAAATGTAATAGTGAATACCTTATGATTTAGGGTTAGGTTTTGATGATTATCCATTTTGGGTTCTTTGTGTTTTAGGGTTGATTTTAGAGAAATCAATGACAAATTTTTGATAAGATATGAGAGAGAATAATGATGTGTAATATTTTTATGATTTTGTGAGAAAATCAGATATTGTAATGGAGATATAAGGATGTGTTCTTTTTTGCAAAATATTTTTAATCTTTTATTGCAAAAAATAGATAAATTGTGCAAATTTGCAATCCTGTAAAGCAGAATCATAAAGCAATATCCTATAAATTGTTTTATGATTTCTTGCTATTTTTAGCAGAATTTTTATTGACTTCTTCTCTTGGTCAGATTTGTGACTTATCTTGGAGAGATAAGGTGTTTTGCTGGCTTTTAAAGCAGATTCAGCCTATTTTTAGAGGATTGAGAGTGTGATCATAAAAGCATTATGCTTTTTTCTGCTTTTATGCAGTTTTTGAGACAGTTTGAAGCCTTTTTTCCTTGAGCTTTCTCAGAGCTCGGATTAGAGGGTTTCTTGAGAGTTATGCCTTTCAAAAAGACTTAGTCTTTTTAGCTCTCTTTCTCGGCAGTTCATTTTTAGCAGTTCCTACTCATACACATCTTGAGTTTGTGAACCTTTTGTACTCAGTCCAACATTATTCACTCTTTCAATTTTATTAAAGCAACAATTTTCTCCTTCTCATTTCTGTCTCAGTTTTATAATAGCAATTTGATGTCTTTGTGGTTCAATCAAGATCCTTTTATGTCTTGCTTTTGTAAGTTGTGTTTCAGAATTGCATAGTTTCAGGTTGCTTGTTGTATTTCATATAGGAATCTTCATGCAAAATACTGATGGAAGTATGTGCCAGTGATATTGTGAGATTCGTTGTGATAGGAAAGCTGTTGTGAGTGTCATTGTTAGAATTTTGTAACTTTAAGCAAAATACCAGTCAGATTTAAGTTTTAATTAGCCATCCTTCTACCCCTTTTCTTAGAAGTTATTTAGAATAAGATCAATTATTCAGAGAATCAGTTCACTCTGGAGATTCCTCCTTTGCTTAGATCACCCACATCTGAAGGAGGTTTCCATGTTTCAGTAGGTTGCTGAATATTGCATTCAGCAGGGTGCAAATCTATTGACAACAGTAATCTAAATTTGAGAAGGCTTATGGGCATGTATATTTTGGTGATTCAATCAATAAAGTTGTATGAACAACCTTTGATTATTTGTGTTGTGTTGAGTTCTTTTGCAAGGCTGGATGGTCCATTCTAGACCCTCCATCCTTGACTGCATCACTAAGATAGAAAATCTCAAGGTCAAGTTGTTTAAAGTGGAAAACAAGTAGGATGCTTTGATGGATTCTTTGAACAAGGTAATCCATTTATGGACAACTATAATTAAGAATTTGGCCACAGGTATCTTAATCCTTCTTGATAGTCTTCTGAAGAGAAAGAAGTAGATTGAAGGTGAGGTGCCAAGTAATAGGACTATATTTGAGAAGCTACCAATAAATAATGCTATAATCTACCTAGACAATGAGGTCCTTTTGGATCACCTTAGCTTTCTCTAAGAAGAATGGGAGGTGTTTAATGACCCAAGAGAAATGTCTTCTAAGTAGTATTCTATGTTTTATCTTTTTTGTTGTTTTCTTTGTTGTTTGTGTGCTTCTGACCTACTTTTTTAGTTCTCCTTATTGTTTCTATGTTTGTGGACTTCACCTTTTTTAGAGTCCATTGTCTCAGTCTTTTAACTTTTGGAGATTTCTCTATTATTTGGTAGTCTATAGTTAAAGGGTTTTGTCCCTTTGAAAAATCCACTTTTAACATTATTAACAAAAAAAAAAGAATAAATTTTTGATATAAAATTCATCTTTAAATTATAATTTTCATATAAAATTTAATAAAAAAAAGACATAATGTGTACATTGAACTAAATTTGATCAATAAAAAACTAAATAAATTAAATAAATTTAATATATGTTCTATTTTTCAATTGTAAAATTTGATATAAAATTTAACAAAAATTGACATAAAATTTAATAAAAATGATATAAATTTGATATATAATTACAAACTAATTAAATTTGATCAATATGAAATTGAATAAAATTGATATTTAAAAATCATCTTTAAATTATAATTTAAAAAATAAAATTTATTTATTTTTTGTTAAAATATATATTTTTTGATATGAAATAGTTTTTTTCATATAAAATTTCAAATCAACATACAAGATAAATTTGATATGAAATTGATAGTTATATTTTTTATTATAAATTTGATACAAAATTTGAAAGAAAATGATAAATTTATATGTGATTTTAATGTTTTTTAAAGACGAGATGGTGCTAGAGTGGGCAACTCCCTTGCATTAATAAATAAAAACTGTTTTAGAAAGAGTTAGGTCAAAGAGATCAGTTGGTATGGTACTGTAAGAACAAAACTCCTTCCCTTAACTACTCCAGACGTTCCAGCTACTAGGGGCATAGGAGACTCAATTTAACAGTAACGTACTTTCTAAAATTTTCCATGTACATCGATATATTCCTGGTCTTTACTATTTTTCACTGCCCTCCTCCCAAAGACCCCACCTATATCATGCATAGTAGCCCTGTGATCATAATTCAAGATTGCTTTCACTGTTGCTTTTTTCCATTCACTCCAGATGTAGTTCTTCACTGCCAGCCTGCCAACTGACTTTCTCCCTAGCACGTCAATGTAGGTCACCACCCTTACCATCCGTACAAACATCCCTTCCCACCGTGGCCACAATGGGCACCAGTATGATGAACAACCTCCTATAGGTACCCGCTTGATGATCACCATCCTCTCCATTGAGCCAACACACTGCAACGGTCTAAACATAGCTCTTAGGAGACAACACATTGACCGAGAGAACACTAGTCAGGAGACCAATGTTTCCTTGGGATTCCTTTGTTCACCTGAATTAGATATTACCGTACCATTCTTTCAATCTGAATCTAGAATCCTATCCAACCCAAGCCATAAATCACTACAATCTGACATAGCAGTCTCTTCATTCTGTTCGATTCCCTTTTTCGACAGCCATGTTCGCTTCAAATTGCCTCGCGAAGCCCCATCTTGCCCTAGAGACACCAAGATTGCCTTGTGAATCCCCGTCAAAATTTAGTCTTAGTCTTCCATACGGACGGGCCGTCCACTTTGCATTCTTCCTTTTTTTCTGAGGAGCAGGACAATGTCACATTAGAGCCTCCAAGACACTTGAGTGATGTCCATACTTTGCTCATTGTATGGTCCCAAGACTGAAGCAACGCCTCCTTTTGTTTCTAGCTTTAGCATATACCAACTTTATCATCCTTATGACAACACCCATTAAGGAATTTTGACCCACACCAAATTATTTCATCTCTTTCAAGGATATCCCTTAGCCAAGTCAAGAATGAGAGCATTTTTGAAATCCTTCCGAACTCAATCCAACTCTTTTTCTTCCAAGTAATCCACTACTTGATTGCCCCATACATAAACCATAATTTCCTTACATCCTTCTAAATCTAAGAAAATTTTCAGAGGGGCATGGTCATTCCACGAGTCATCCCAAAAGTTTGGGACTTGCTATCATTGATTATCCATGTTAGGTGCTCTATGATCATGTGTTTGCATTTCATCATGAACTTCCATATGTGAGAGCCCTCGGATAGATTGGCCATAGAAATAATTCTTCCAGATCATTATTGTCTAGATACTTTTTTTTAAGTATTTTGCACCACAGGGCTGAACATCATCCATACCAACTTCGCGTCCAGTGCCAGGTTGTGTTGCAAGGAGTAGCAAATCATTTCTGTTCCTCTTCACCATGCCCCAACTTATCAGTGGGATTCTTCTAACATCATTGGAACCTTCCCACAGGAATCACTTCAGAATCCCATCGATGTCACCAAATAGATGGGAATCGTCGAAAACACCAATTCAATTATCAAAATTCTACTAGCCTTGGTAAGCCACCACCCTTCCTAGGAATCCATGTCATTCTTACAAACTCTAATGTCGTCCTCCCACAATCTTGATTTCGTTCCTCTTTTTAAACGAGGCACATATAGCTATTTGGTTGGGATGCATTCAATGGAGAAGTCGAGAAAGGCAACAATTTGCCTCTAAGAACCCTGCCTCGTGTGAAAGATCATCTTTGACTTCTCTTTATTTATATAAGGCTAATTGAGGGGATTTTGCTAGCAAACCTGAGCTTAGGGTCAAAATTTATAAAAGGTTTGATAAAATATAAAGTTTTAAGTTAAAAAGATTATAATTAATCACTCCACTTACAATACAAAAATAGAAACTATGACTTAATTATTAAGTTAGTAGCATCTTAACTTTCATTAAATAAATCATAATTCTTTATTTTCTTTTATTACTAATGTCTCATGTAGAATTCCTTTCCCCACTTTCATTGGTTCCTCCAAAACAAGAAATTTAGTGTTCTTGATTTCCCTAACAATTTACATAGGGTCATAATTCTTTAGTCATCTTGTTCAAGAAGAATCTTCTAAGGATTTAGGTTATCATTTGCAAAGACCATTTATGGCCCAAAGAGTTCCAAGAAAATGGTTCATAGAAGAACATGTAAAGTAATTTTAAATGGAGGGATTTTAGAACCATATGCTTTTATATAAGCTTGAAATTGGAGTGAATCTACCAATCTATCCATTTGTGATCTATATTTGATGAAGGCGCAGCCCGAAACTTAGAAAATAACTCACAAATAAGAGAATAATTTTATTATTCAGAAAATGGAGCTTCTTACATGCAAATGATCTCAAATCCCCAAGTTCTACAACACATGCAAGTTACAGAAAGCTACAGAATAACCCTTTCGCAATATGCGAGTTTGTCCCCAAAAAGTTACCAAAAAATTAGAAACCCGCCCATAAATAGAGCTCCTCATTAGTTTGGAGCCAAAACAACATTCAAATTTGAGTTTAGGCGGTTTGGTGCCGAAAATTTACAACATGAAGTTCAAATTTCAAAAGAGCATTTGCAATTGTATCTTTTAGAAAGTGCGCCAACTTCCCGGGGCCATAACTTTTGATCTGGGACTCCGATTCGCGAACCGTTTGAATCGTTGGAAAGGTCTCGAAGTCAATAACGCACTCGAAATCCGCTACGCCGATTTGGGCAAGTTTCGGGGCCGTTCCGGGGCTGTTCCCGGAACTCTAAGTGCCTCAAATCTAACTTGAAAGATTTTCAGGTGCAAATCTGGGAAACTAAAACTGCAATATCTTCCAACTTAGAAATAGAAAATAAAAACCGTAAATTGGGAATTTCATTATGACAAAAAGGGTATCCAAAAATGTAAAAATATCTAAAAACCGAGAAACTTGAAATTTAACTATTTTTGGGTGATGCAAGATTGCCCTTACACCACTGGATGCTCCTGCATCAATATTGAAGATTATTGTAAACTATGTTGGACTCACAAAACACTTTGTCATATATGAAATTTTCTTTCTATCTTGTTATGCAGTTGGAGAGATTATTAAAATGAAATCAGGGTTTTTGTTTAGGGTTCTAAGTATTTGCTAAGGATTATACTTGCTCTTAATTTCTTAAATAAGAAAAATCCTTCTAATATACGAATTGAATTCCTAATGCTCTAAGGTTTTAAACAAGTAAATTACTAAATCCAAAGACTACAAACCAAGGACTTAACTCAATTTTACATCAAATCCAAGGAATAATATCAATATGAATAACTAAAATCTTGATCAGATCTCCCTCAATCACTTTGGCTCCCTAATTTTATCAAACTGATAATAAAGTGGATGCATATAACACTTTTAGGTAAGTGTTAAATTTTACCTTTAAATTTTGAAGTGTATAATTTATTTTTCAAGAGCCTAATTAAAAATTTAATAATTAAATTTTAAATAGTTGCTTGATCACTTGATCAAATTAATATCATCATCGTATATGTCACATCAATATTTGCAATATATGTAGTATTAAATCAATGGGGATCATCACACTAAGGTATAAAATATGGGTACACTTACACAATTAACTCATATGATCATAACACTTGAATTTTTATTGAGTGACTTTGTCAAACTTAGGAATTGGTATATTCTTAATGTTATAGATTGATAATGAGGATTAACCCACTCCTGATGATCAAATATTGATCAATTTGTCAAGTATGGAATATCTGCACTCAGGTTATGTGCAGGATCATCATGGAAAAAATAGACCCTTAAGTGGCGAAAAATTCAAAAAAATCAGAGTTAGGCAACTTGATGTAAATATTTGAATAAGTTATTTATATTATTTCAAAAATATGTAAAAATAGAATTTGTAGCAAATTGAATGTAGTTTCTAAACTACTAGGTTTATTTTAAAAAAATAAAAATCTATTTGGTGAAAATTTGAAATTTCAATGTAGTAGTACTTAAATTTAGGAAAAAAAAGTAGGTGTTTGTCTGACCACCCTAACCACAATAAAATGACAATATTTTTTATAAGATTTTAGATATAAGTAGAGGACTCATTTCCCAATGTGATGCATATTTTTTGTAATTTTTTTCTAAGTAAATAATTAATTATGATTTTTTTATTACAACTTTTAAAAAATATAAAAACTTGTATGTCTGACCACCTTAACTTGGTCAAAACTTCATGAAATTCAATTTTTTTTAATCCTATAGTATGTGAAGCATAGAATGTGACATATCTTTCAGATTCAAAAAATGTGATACCGTTTGAAAGCTATAGATGTTTTTCAATCAGCCTATCAATTAGGACTTTAGTCGTAATTCAATTAGAAAATAAATAATAATAATTTATTAATTTCAAATTAAAGCATAATTTATATTGGTGGAAAGCTGAGAATCTCCTTTAAAAACCCTTTTCGTTTCATCAATTTTGGGTAAAAAAAAGTCGTCAGCCACATACCCTACACATACCCATCATATCACCACTTTTTGGCCCATCATGATCCTGCACATACCCCTCAAATGAAATAATGATTATTTGATCAAAAGATTTTAGTTGCTCCATAAAGCATAGATCATTTTACTTTGACCTCACAATAATATTTTTTTTTATCAAAGGCCCTATGAACTCCATATTGAAATATGTGATGATCTCAACTATGGATTTATATTAAATCAATGACTATCACCTATTTAAAGCTAACAAATGACTTATTTTCACAATGATGATTTTTTACTTAAACTAGAGTTTAAATTGGATAAATTTGAAACAAAATGATATAAAATTTAATAAAAACAATTTCATTTTGATATAGAATTACTTGAATTATATTTGATAAATATAAAACTAGATAAATTTGATATAAAATTAATCTTTTTTAGATTCACTATTATGGGTATCTTATTTGGGCCCTCTCCCATGAAACTATGAGTATTTTTTCATGGGACCCACATCCCATACAATTTCTATGCAAGGTTACTATTTTAAAATTTACTTTTAACCACTCTTGTGAAGCTATCTCAACTCACAAGAGCTAAAGCTTGCTCCAAGATTGGAGATCATGGTGGTGATCAAGAAGGTAAAATACTAATATTTTTCACTTGATACTTAGCTACAACAACTAATTACAATAAAACAAAGAAAACATAGAATGTTTTAATACAAAAGGTTTCATGAAAACACTTTCAAAACTTCTATAAATACTCTAAATTTTGATTAGAAGTGTAACATCTTTACCATTTGCACCTAGATAGTTGTGTTTTGAATTTAGAATTTTTGATTAGTATACTTTCTTATTTTGTGTCAAGGTGTCCTCAACATGTGATATTTTATACTAGTACTTAGATCATGGTATATATTTTGAGATACTTGTGTTATCATTTTGATTACACTTTGGTAGTAGTGTTACTTGTTTCAATATTTTATCATGTAATTATGGGTATACATATTATTATTCATGTGGTGAATAGATGTTATTATGAAGGTTTTTTAATTAAATGCATTACTACATATGCTAAATGATATTGTACCCCTTGATATTTATAAGTTGCTTCAACTATAATATATTGAGCAGGTAGGCAAGTGATGTGTGTGTTGAGTATGCATGCATAATTATTTATCCACTTGATTATGTAGGTTTGATTTATCTATCCAAGAATAGTTAATCAAAGGTGTCACTTTGAGATTATGTGTTTGGTAGCCACTATTGCATTCAGTTGAGCATGAGATGAGCCCTATTTTTCCCCTTCTAGTCTTGGTTTTGAATTGGTGATGATTTTGGATTCTGTGTTGTGGAAAAATAGTAAATGCATGTTTTTAATATGGTTGTTTATTTTATCATGTGCATGCAATTATTTTTTTCTAAAAATAAATCTTGCATGCGAATTTAATTCTTGTTGCATTTGGAATCAAGAAAGTTGGGAAAGAAAGGAAAGAGAAAATACTATTTAATATGCATTAGAAATGATAATTAAATTACTATAGTTAGTTAATTATAATAGAAAATATTTCTTTACTTGGGAATTTAAATTGAATTATTTAAATTCTAGGAAGTGAATTAAATTGTATTATTTTACTTGTTGTTGGAAAAGGATATTTAACTTGGGTGTTTTAATTTAATTGGTGTTAGTATTTTGTGAAAAAATATAAAATAAATAAGAAAATAGAAAAGTGACATGAAAAATAGAAATGGAAAAAGGGGATAAAAGAAAAGACTTAGTCTGTTATTTTCATTTTTCCTGTTTTGGAGCAAATTTTCTATTCAAAAACCCTATTCTTGAAAATTTAGAAATTGTGTGGATTGATTTTGTTTGGAGTGTTTGAGTGGGTATTTGCATTGGAGTAAAAGTATTAAAATCTTCTTGGATTGTGCTTGTGATATACTTCATTAATTTGGGGAAAGGTTTGAGAAACTAAGAAAAATAAAAAAATGAAATTGAGGTATTTCTCCTCACTTTGTTTCTTGCATCCCTTTGTAATTTGAATGCCTTGCTCACCCTTAAGGAAACAAATGTCTTCAATATTAGATTGAGTTATAATTTATGGAACATAACTATTGTTCATATTTGAATCAAAAGGATATCTTTCATTTTATAAAATTTATAGTAACAAAAAAAAATAGAAAATTAAGTTTCCATTAATGGAGATTGAAGGAAAATTTCTATTTTTTTGTAAAAAATAAACTGGAAAATTCGAATTGTAAAAATAATTTTGAATGAATTTTAATGCAAGACAAGATGTCTCCTTAATAGTTTTTTATTTATAAAAGGCTGATATATATAAAGATATATATTATATTATATATATATAAAGTATAGATATTCAACGCAAGAATAAATGATTATTTTATTTCTAAAATGCTATTATATATATATATATATCTATTTACATAGAGAAATATTTATACACTTTAATCGACTTGTGTATATACTATACAAGAATAGAGGCTAGCTTATGTTAGCATACGTAAGGTCTATATGGTATAGACCATAGTTGAAACTAATGCATCCATAGACTATTGATAGCAAACTATCGATGAAATACAAGCATTGTTTTGACATAGCGAAAGGCATCATTGTCTTTTGAAAAGTATATGTTGTGTAGTTGCAAATATGGTTGCACCTAATACAAAGGCACATAGACTCCATACAAGTTTATGTTTGGTCGATAAAGGAGAAGTAAGGCACAACCTATAGAGCTTGGTTTGGATAAATTCTTAGAGGATAGTTATCATTGACAAATGCTTTGAGACTGCTTGAATATATAAACTTAGGCTGATTTACATTTATGAGCAAAGGCCATTTTGCATACGGAATAATACAAATTATTGAGGGTGAATAATGCATATGATAACCTTGTGTAAAAGCTAAAATTTGTGGAAGTATACCACAACAGTTATGGACCAAATATAACACGTATTGGCATTGAGTAATGAGTGATCTATACGCTAAGGATTACACAACAGTTAAATTGATGTGGAGTATTTGACCAAGTCGATGCCTTGTAAGGAGATGTCTTTGACTTAATAAACTCTAACGCCATATCATTGAGAAGATACCAACATCTATCAAGGCGTGTATTTACGTATCAACGACTATGGCAAAGCTGATTTAATGAGTGAGTCGACACATATCATGACTTGGTCAATACTTTAACTTGATGGCACAAATTTGTTAGTGACTGATCCTCTCAGGAAGGAAACCATGTCATCTTGAGAAATCATAATAATGCTTGGCACCACCTTTGAATCCTTTAACCTGTAGATGTTTTTTTGAGATGAAAATCAAATTCTAACATATGCAGATTTGAATTGGTCTCTAATTGCCATCACTTAACCAAGTCAATCTATAGTTGTTTAAGTTGAGTATGTGCTTATATGTTCATCACCTTTTGAGCTGAGATTGATGTGTTGTGCATGCAATTTGCTGTCAACCACATGCCTAATCTTTAGGGTGTTTGGTCTCCTACTTGCTGTATAAATAGTAGTATGATCTCATTTGTTTGGATGCATAATTATTCTTCTTATATGCATTCTTGAGCAAGTTTCTGCATACCACTTCTATCTGCAATAATCTGCCAAATTCAGTGAATGAGAGCTTTGTGCATTAGAGAGAGTTATTACTATTTGAGAGAAGTAATTGTCAACTTGTGAGATAGTGGTTATTGAGTCTTTGTTAAAGGATCGATACCAGGCTAGTTGTTGATTCAGAAGTGTTGTGGCTGCAACCCGTTAATTATAAAGCTTATTATAGGCATGATGATATTCTTCCCTTGTTTGTATTAATGTTGAATGATTTGTTTCTTGTTTGCTTGAAATCTATTATGGTTACATGCATTTAGAGAAAAGTATTGTTTACTTTGAAATAAAGTAGAGCTTGCATATATTGATTGTGAAATACTTGTAATTACTCCATAATAGGAGGATTATGTTTATCACAAGTATTGCATACTAGATATGAATAAACATGGAATGCATAAGGCTTATTCATAGCTTTAATCCTTTTAAGACACATAGGTGATACTCTTGAATGGATTCCTCTATTGATATGACAACTCTTTGATTGAGGTCATGCATTGTGTTTGCATTTACTCCATGATAAGAGGGATGTTTGTCATAGGTATTATTATTATACTAGATATGATTGGACATGGGTAAGAGAAAATGTTTGTCATAGGTATTTTTATTATACTAGATATGATTAAACATAGACAAGCTTAAGGAACACTCATAGCTAGATATTTAATTATGCTAGATGGCTAGTAGGTTACTCCTGAGATTGTTATCCAATGAAGGGAGGGAACTAGTAGGTTCCTCCTAGGAACGTTGTTCAGTGAAGGGAAGGAACTAGTACTTTTCTTTATGAATTGTGTTTCCTTAGGTTGTTTAAGAGATAGGTTATCCTAGGGAGTAGCTTGCTTGTGGAGAGGGATTTCCTAAGCATATATATAATGGCCTTAAGTCAAAACGAGCTTGCTATAGTGTAAGTGAATGGTAGACCTTCACTCGAAGTACTGAGTGAGAATAATTTGGCCAAAGAAGTGTGATTGTCGGAGACTCCATTGAAGAAGTGTGAATGCATGAGACTCCATTGTCAGTTCACTGTTCCCATTTAAATTTACATGAGGGATACCTAGCGCAGGTTATAAATCCTAGTCATGTAGGGCACAACAGTAAGCTCATAGTGATATGTCGTATGGGGTTACCCAACCAATACCTTCATCGAAGGGTAGGGCCATCTATCATTGATAGATGTGCGGGGGATTGCATATGAGTCCATGGTTGGTGGAAAAGTGCTTGAGTGATGCTTCTCCTCCTCAGTAGGTGATAGAAGACCAAGGTTTTGAAAGGCGGATTCCTGGACCATCTATATCTTATGCTCCAAAGCTTGGTGGAGTTGTGGTTGTAAAAGTGTACATTCTTGGAATATTGTAATTTGTGAAATTATTATATTGGAATGGAATCTCTATTGAATATTGAATGACATCTACCTAGATTCTACCTAGATGCCCCTAGTTCCTATGCATTGAATATTCCTGCAAGAAGATTTCGTTGAGATTCTACCTAGATTCCCCTAGTGCCTATGCATTGAATATTCTCTAGCATATTCCATGAATAGGGTATATTCTTTTTTGATGGGCTGCTGGTCGTCAATTTTAAGCTAGTGGTTTAATGATGTCAGCATGATGTTGGCAGTTTTTAAAGATTTTTAGCCCCCCTCACCATTTTCATTTTCAGTTTGAAGGGCGATTTTCAAACATCAATAACTCAGACATACAACCTCCTTTTTTCGAGCAATTATTTTTATTTGGGATAATTTTTCATGCTCTAAGTAGTGGTGTAATTAGATTTTGGTTTTGGTGTTTGGTTTTTCCAAAAATTGTAGATTATTGTGTAGGTGTTGTTGTTTCATCCTCATTTTGGGAACTACATGAGCTCATATCTTGCTCCTACGGTAACATTTTTGGATGTAGTTTTTTTTGAAAGTGCATAATTCTTTATGTAATTTCAGTGGTATGATCATATTGATCTCATTTTGTACCAAAAATTATACTTGATTCTATGGCCAAATTTGGCATTTGCATGAACCAAGATCAAGTCCACTTCATTATTTTTTGGAAAGTGGCACCTGTAATCGCACTAAGTATAAATTGCCGCAAATCAGATATTGCTTGGGGCGTTTCATGATTGAGTAATTTGGAGGGGGTAATCTTGTAGTGATTGGTTGCTTTCTTTTGCTTGGTTTGTGTTCTTGCAATGGGGAAATCTCAAATTAAACTCTTAACTCCACATAATTATGCTTCATGGAGAAAATTGGTATGGAACTATCTCATGATGAAAGGTCTAATAGGCCATCTAAAGGAAAAAATTACTGAACCTACCGATGCTAAGGAATTGGAAAAATGGGAGCTTGATCAAGAGAAAACACTTGGATGCATATTTTCACTAGTCTTATTTTATTTACGATTTCATGTTGAATCATGCAAAACACCTGAAGAGGCTTGGGAAGCTTTTGAAAAATTGTATGGTAAAAAAGATAAGATCAGGGGATATAAGATTAATAATGATTTGATGAATCTTGATCCTAAATGTTTTGATTACATCCAAGACTATATCTCCAAAGTTAAGCAATTAAAAACATAGTTGAAAGAATGCAACATTGATAAAGAGGATTTACAATTGACTCTGAATGTGTTATCCAAGCTTGGTCTTGAGTATTGAGTGTTTGTTTCTGGCTTTCATACCCATTGAATTTCTATGGGAGCACCATATGTTGATCCTAAGTTTGATGACTTTGTAAATATCCTAATCCAAGAGGAAGTTAAGTTAATGAACATGGGTCTAATCAAGTATTCCAAGTCACAAGAATTGTTGGATAGTGAGTCTAAGGTACAAAAAGAATCAGTGAATATTGATAAGAAGTAAAAGAAGAAAAAGAACAAGCCACATAAAGAATCATAATTCTTTCCCTCTAAAGGAGAATCATCTAAGAAGGAGAGGTAGGACTTGTGCATATTGCAAGAAGGATGGACATGAATAACACTATTTTTATAAGAAGGATATTGATGAGTTGAAACATCTTCTTAAAATGAATCACATTGATTTCCTTCTAGAATGTCTGAACCTTCTTCTCCTTCTTCTTCAAAATAGTCTAAAAAGGACAATGGTCATGCCGGTTTGGCTTCTACATCAAGATATAAGGGACATGCTCTGTGTGATCTTTCAGGTCATGGATCAAGGAGATGGCTTCTAGATTTAGGAGCATCTCATCATATGGAATCTTTGTAGTCTAAATTCTCTTCTTTTTCAGCCTTGTACTATGTCTCCTATTTTGATGGGAAACAATACATACATGAGTGTAATTGGAAGGGGTCTATTAGTTTTGGGGAGATCACTTTCCAGGATGTTTCAAGTGTGTTCCACATTTGACGAACAATCTTCTTTAAATCATATATCATATTACACATGGTGGAGATGGGAGGACTGTGGAGTTCACTCATGATTCAGTCATCATTCAAAACTTGGAAAGTAGAGAGATCAATACTACTGGGATGGTTGATCATTCATCTTGGTTGTATACCTTTGCATATTTTTCTTCTGATGGTGACATTGTTCCTTCGACTATTGATCACACTTCTAGTATGAACCATGATTTAGAGGAGACATTTGGCTTCTCGAAATTGGGAGTTCTCAGATCAAATCTAGTTCTTGAGTTATGCATTCTATCTCCTCCATCTAATATTGTAGTTGATGATGATTTTGTTGCTACAAATATGGCTTCTTCTAATTTAATGCAACATGATCTTCATTGTCTTTCAGATTTGGCTACTTTGGATGGCTTCTTGAAAAGTATTTTAGACTTGTTTGTGAAGTCTCATATTGCAGATTTGGGAGACATCATTGATAACATTCATCTTCTCTTTGATAGAGAAGATCCTTCTTCAGTTGTTGTGAGGGAACACCTTGAACCTCTTTTTCATTCTCTACATGATCATTCTTTGTAGTTTGACGTGACTATGGATAGTTTTGGACAACATTTGGAGGAGGTTTCTTTGTCTTCAGAGGGGATATCTTTATCTTTGAATCATGTTCTACATTCATCTCTACTAGATTTTGTATTGTCCTCTTCAACAGTGTGGCCTAGAATTCCTGTTTGGAGTGAGTCAGCTTTCGAAATTGACATGGAGATACTTGAGCATGCTTCAAATACTTCATCACATATCATATTTCTTTCCTCATCTTCCTTTCAGGATTGGGAAGAACTCTTGCATACATTCTTGGTTTTGTTTCTTCCTAAGGGGAGGAATGTTGTTTGACAAGATTGGATCATCTTCAACATTCAATGTCAAGCTTTTACCACTATTTTAGGAGACTCAACATTGAGGGGGGATACATCATCTCTCTTCTACTTCTCTCTTATGGGGTTTTTTTTCCCTTATACGGGGTTTCGGCCTTCTCATTCTTGATTGAGAGCATTTCACTTTTTGTATTTCATCTCTCTTTTGGGGAGGAGTTTTTTCCCAATGGGTTTTCTCCTTTTCTCAGTTTGTGAGAGAGTTCATTTGCATATGTACATGGGTACCTAACATGGCCTCATAGTCGGGACCCATCTTTGTGTCATTTGCATAATAATCTACTACTCCCTAAGTTACACTTAAGGGGGGGTGTTGGTGTAAATAAAGTCTTGTACCTAGTTAATTCATTACTAGGGGACTTAGGGGACTTATTTACATGTCAAGTTTACTTAGGTCCTAGGAATATTTCTAGAAGGTGTTAGTTGTCATTAGTTGTTATCTTAATCTTTTGACTTGTAACACATGTGACCTAGGTAGTTGTGATAAGTTGTCTCATGTCATATGATTAAGACACTTGTAATAATCTTATGACATCTTGTATCTCACCTTGGATAAATAACCAAGGGGTATCTCATACACACATAACACCAATTGAATCATATTTGCATATTCTCTCTTTGTACTTTCCATTTGGTCTCAAGATCTTGGCAGGCTATCTCCATAGCCAATTCTAACACTTATGCATGTGAAAGTTGTGCATTTGTTCAATAGAAGGAATAGAAAAATGCATTCCATAACCACTCCTAAGAAAATACTCTATCAAAGAGTGGCATATCTTATGATATATAAAAAATGTTATGGGATCCACAAAGGAAGGATCACTGGAAGAGGAAGAATAAGAACAATGAGTTAAAAATGCTTGAGGTTCAATAGTGAAGTAATCTACAAACATATGTGCAAAATCATAGGAGAATGTATAATAACACCATTATTTATCTCTATCAACCAAAGTAGCACCAAATGCATGCATGAAAGTATCATCATGTATACAAGCATAATACTTAGGATAAGAATGGTTTAATGTTTATGTAAATTTGTATGTCCATTAGGTCATTAGATTTCTCTAACATAAGTGTGTTATAAATCAATTGAGCATGCATAAAATAATCATCTACCCAATCATGATAAGATTTAAATAAGGGTGATAACACAATAATGCGTCTCACTTTTTGGCCTAAGTGGGACAATAAAATCAATATTTCAAACCAAATATTCATTTTCAATCACTTATAACAAGAAAAGTGTTAGGAGTTTAAAGATGATGTAAACTAGTGATTTTTAAAATTTTGTGTGTAGATTCTAAATATATATTTTAAATAATATTTGTATATTTTAAATATGTCTTGGTAATTCATTTGTAATGCTTTATAGTATTTTTTAATGAGAGATATTATGTCATAATACATATTTTTTAATGAAATAAGATAAATTCATAATATTAAATATAAATAATTAATATTGATATCTAGTGTATGCATTATTTTTATTTTTTGTTGTATTATTTATTTATTTTGATTGATAACATGAGAATTTTAAGCTTGGATTGAGCTAGGTGAGGCCAAAAATGGGGTACCTCATCCCCAACATGAACACATTGCATTAACAAAATTTTCCAAAACTGTGAGCATAAGATACTAGCAAGGGCACAAAGCCCATAAATCTATTGACTCAACAAGTGTTTGGAGCAAAAAGTCACTGGCATGCATTCCAACAACTTCAACATGAAGGTGCAAACCCACAAGCATAATGATCATCAAGGGCACAATTTTTGTAACCACAATAGTCCAATGAGGGTTTGAACCTTAGTGGTTACAACAACATTACCACTATTTAACCATCACACTATGCCATGAACAATAGTTGCATATATTATTTATTAAATTAATTTTTAAATTTAGACTAATTATAATAATTAAGAGTAATATTATAGTATTATTCCATGTAATCAATATAACCTTTTTTATATATATCCAATTTATTTTTGTTGAAATAAAGACATCAATACAATAAGAGCTCCTATTTTTTAAATTTTAAAGTTTTTCATGTGTATTGAACAAAGATTTTTATGCTTGGTAAAAACCTATGTTCACTAAAAATAAAAAAATATAATAATGAAATATATTACAAAATATATATTTTGGAAAGCTTACTCTAAAAGGTACAATCCTACAAAATCTTATGTTATGGTGACTCCATTAGATTATCCAAAACTTGCTTTGAAGCATATATTTCTTTCAAAAATTAATTGAGCAAAAGGAAGAGGACAACATAATAAAGGTCCTTCATTTGAAGGGCTCTTCTTCCAAGGATTTAAACCTTTTATTAAACCTTCATGAGAAAAAAACCTTTTATTAAACACCTCTTTATTCAGATTCTATTTACATGTGACAAATACTTTACCTTGAAATGAATGACCTTTAGATCAAAGGCCCTTCATTTCAAGTTCTCTTCCTATAGAACTTTTGAACACGCAATATTTAAAAGGGTGATCTTGTTACACTATTTGGCCTATGTAGGACACTCAAAATCAACATTTTAAAGTATTTTTTAGTTTTTGTCAATTATAAAAAACAAATGGTCAAGAATTTAAGAATGACATAAATAATAAGTTATGATTTTTAATATATTTTTTTAATGTATATTCAAGTTATAATGCTTAAATTGTTTTAAAGCTTTATTCCTATCATTCTTAATTTTTTTATTTTTATTATCTTTTATTGAGTGACATTATTCCATAACTCATACAACTTTCACTAAGAATATTTTTTTTAATTATTTATTGGAATTAGACTTTTAACTTCATTTTCTAGTGTATGGATATATTTTTTGATAATTTTTTTTCAAATATTTTATGTATTATTAATTTTTGAATATTACTAATAAAAATTTCATAATTACCTTTTTCCATAACACATTTCTCTTAGTATATATATATCAAAATTAAAATTTTCTATTTTTATAGAAATAATGACATCTATATGAAGTGCAATACATTTTAAAAATTTCTAACAGTATTTATTATTTTTTCTAATGTCTTAAATATATGTTTTTACTTTTCATAAAAAACCTATATTCGTTATAATTTTAAAAAATATAATATTAAAGAAAACATATAATACAATTATAATTTTTTGAAAGATGATATTAAGAAATACATACAAAATTACATTTTTAGATGATTTCAATTAATCCCTTAAAATTCAAAGAAAAACTACTTTTTGTTAGTTTTTTAATAGGTGCAAAGGACACACTATTGAGGTATGATTTAAGCCTAAGGGGTTTCTATCCATGTAGTTTTGATTTAACACCATTTAATTAAAACCCCTTAGATTGAACCTCTCTAGGCTTAAATCATAGATTTTTTAAAAAATATGTGATTTTATGAAAAAAAAATCAAGATGTCTTACAAGTGGGACACACTATTGTGGGATCAACCAAATACATGAAAAAATACCTTCTATTGAATCCTCTTTTATTCAAACATTATTTACATGTGACAAATATTTTCCCTTGAATTTATATGTCTTCAAGGATTTTTGCTTTCCAAAAATTATTTTTATGTCACATCCCACAAGTGAAACATAAAATGAAGGTCCTTCATTCTAAGATATTCAACAGTTTTTTCCTTCCAAAACTCATTTCTATACCACTCTATTGTGCTATGACCTAGAAGTATTAATATGCTCATCATTAAACATGTCATCAATAAACCATGAGTTAGAATATAAAGAAGGACTATCACTTGAACTATATGGGAGATAACAACCTCATGTGAAGGTGGATAAAAATAATTTGTATCATCTAAAGGTACATCACTATTCATAGAAAAATACAATCATCATAAATTCATTGCTAGAATAATCATGATGTATATATGTACTCCCAAATCAATAAGTATATTATTAGGCATGGGAGAAAGTGTATCATCATCATATGTAAGTGAAGGTGAAATATGAAGGATGAATGAAGAGAGACATTGAGGAGAACTTGTGCCTAAGATGTATAAATGATATGCTCATTTGGTAAATAATTATCACATAAAAGAAGATCCCTAACTATGTGATGGGAGGTTAGGACTAGAGTATCATCTATTTGAACCAATCTTGGGAAGGGGAGGTGTGCAAAGGTAAGCATCACCATGCTTATACACATCACTAGCACTAACCATAAGAAATGTAGAAGAAAAATGAGGATTATAAATAAGTGAAACAAGTGTGCGTAAGAGGAATGGAAAAATACTAACTGACTCTATGAAGGAGGAAAAATCACATACTTGATGGAATAAAACTTCTAAAGAAAATTCATCTTCATCTATACGATAAAATAATATGTGCATCAAATATAGAAAGATTAAATGTTACAAAAGATAAAAACATAGTGAAACATATAATATAGACATGCAAGAAGGCTAAGGTTAATGGACTATGCGAATCCATGAAAAAATGGTGTATTAATGATGCACAAGCAAGGATGGGTAGATAGAGACCAATTACTTATCAGTAATGAGTGCAAGATAAGCCAAGGTCACCGGACGATTAAGGGAAAACAAATCGCTTCTATAAAATATCTAGCCTGCTTTAAAAAATTAAAACAATAAACATTGAATTAAAAGTGGGGATTTTAACTTAATTAAAATGTGATACTTAGTTCAATTTCAAAGGTGATAAAATAGCACAAGATACTGCTAGAGGGGACAAGTCCCTTTCATTAATAAATAAAAACTGTTAAACATTCCACTATCCCATGCAGAGGATAGGTGAAAGGCCAAAGAGATCCGTTCTCTGAGCTGTAAGAACAAATTTCCTTCCCTTTACTCTTCCAGACGTTCCAACTGCTGAGGGCACAGGAGACTCATCAATTTAACAGTAATTTACTTTCTAAAATCTTCCATGTTACATCTATACATTCCATTCACGAATGATTACAAGCAGTTCATCGGGTCTTTACCATTCTTCACTACCTCCCTCCCAAAGACCCCACCTATATCATGCATGGTAGCCCTGTGATCATAATCCAAGATTTCTTTCATTGTTGTCTTTTTCCATTCACTCCAGATGTATTTGTTCGCTGCCACCTTGCCAACCATCTTTCTCCCTACCACGTCAATGTAGGTCACCACCAATGTTCACATGACCATCCTTAAGAAAATTCCATCCCACCGTGGCCACAATGGCACTCTGAGTCATGGGCACACGTATGACGAACAACCTCCAATAGTTACCTGCAAGGGTGGCCCTTGATGATCACCATCCTCTCCATTGAGCCAACACAGTGCAACGGTCTAAATATAGCTCTTAGGAGACAACACATTGACCAAGAGACCAATGTTTCCTTGGGATTCCCTTGTTCACCTAAATAGATATTACCGTACCATTCTCTCTATCTTAGTCTAGAATCCTATCCAACCCAAGCCATAAATCACTACAATCTGATATACCAGTCTCTTCATTCTGTTCGATTCCCTTTTTTGACAGAGTTTACCGCCATGTTTGATGCCAAGATTGCCTTGCAAAGCCCTGTCAAAATTTAGTTTTAGTATTCCATGTGGAGGGGCCGTCCACTTTGCATTCTTCTTTTTTCCTGAGGAGCAGGACAAGTTCACATTAGAGCCTCCAGGACACTTAAGTAATGCCGATACTTTGCTCGTTGTATGGTCCCAGAGAGTGAAATAATGTCTCTTTTTGTTTTGGGCTTTAGCATTTATAACTTATATCTTCCTTAATAACAACACCCACTTACGGGCATTTCTCTTTGAAAATTTTGCAATTCTATTCTTTCCAAATATGCCAGATGATCATTGCAGGGCTCCCACCCTATAAACTAGACCACTTGGAGCCCTGAAAAAGCTGCGACCAGCTACAAAAAATGTCCAAAATGTCTTTTGGCAAAGCCCCTTTCAAACCTAATCTATCACATAACCAGCTCCAATAGTCCTCTGCAAAAGTACACCACAGTAATAAATGGTCCACTATCTCCTCCCGCAACCACAGAGGACATTGGAAGGGCCACAATATCCAATAGGGTGAAGTCTATATCCAGTAAGAATCTATTTGTGCAAGGACACTAATAAATTTGATAATAATTTTGAAACAAACTGAGATAAAATTCAATAAAAATGATGCAAAATTAAAATTGGGTAAATCTCATATAAATTAATATAAGTATTGTTTTGAATAATAAAATGATATAAATTTGGAAAAAAATGATATAAAATTGGATAAAAGATAATATAACTGATATAAAACTAAAATTGAATTAAATTTGATCTATAATCTATTAGATAAATTTGATATAAAATTTATAGAATATAATTTTTTCTTAGTCAAAAAGTGGTCAAGGACCACTTCTGTTATATAATAAGAAGATTTACATGTTAAAGAATACAAACCACTATGAATGATAAGGTTTGTGGATGCCTAATTGAGGAGATAGGTTATTTTATAAAGTATTTCACTAAAAAGTTTTGGGACGCCAATATTATACTTTATTTGTAATTTTCATAAAGTATAATGTCTTCTTGAGGTGGATGCCTTGGAGACAGGATGAAATGAAATGGATATTGCAAATTATTGAAGATGAAATTGAAATGACATGTTGGGCGCCCGAATGAGAGGGAAATGAATTTGAATTTGAGGAGGAGAACTTATAAATAAGAGTGTTGGCTTCATTCTTTGCATCCATGAAGAAATTATAATGAAGTGCTGCCGAAATGGTGACTGAATTGCTTCGAGGAATGCATACCTCCTAGCTTGTACTTAGTTTCTTGCTTGAAAGATAACAACTAGCTAAGTGAGAAGGTTGTTCTTTACACTAAAGAATAGATGGAGCTCATTGTAATGAATTTTTTTTGATGTTTTCTAATGTCTTTGGGTGTTTTGTCAGTTTATAGGTTGTTGGTTTGGTGTTTGCAGGAAGTATGTTTTTGCTCATATCTCCTTAGGCGAATTTTTGGTGGTTCTGGGTAGTTGCTCTATCTTTTCCTATGGCCTAGGCATCCCTTCATGTTGGTTTTCAGATTTTATCTTGTAGATTTGGAATTTATCTTTGAGGTCGCCCTTCCTCCTTAGTCGTACCATGCTTGTGGCTGCCTTGGGATTCGTGCTAAATAATTGTGAGGTGTTTATGGCAGTTTCTTAGTCTTGTCTTGGTCGCCATCACTCTTAGAGTCTATTGCTTCTTATTTCATGTGATTTGGAGGAGTATTGAGTGAGTTAGGAGTATTTTGGTGTGTCTTCTAGTTGTTGGTCTGTGATTTCAGTTTGTTGGTCTGTTATATTAGATTGTAGTAGTTGGAGTTTTTAGGCTTGCTTTTCATGGTTGTGAGTCTCTTGAAGTCTGGAAGACATTTGATATCATTTGTAGCTACTTGGACAACAATAGTACTTGGCTACTTGCATATTACACTTCCATTGTAACGTTAAATTAGTAGTATCAATCAACTCTTTTACTTTTCTGCAAATCATTATTGTATTCCCACTTCTACTGGAAGAGAGCAAGCCTCACCACTCTATTTACTTTCCTTACATAAGCATTTCATTCCCACCATTTGGTGGAAGAGAATGGCCTCAGTGTCTTTACTTTATGTACTTGCATTCCTCATCTACTAATCAACTGAGCTATCAATCCACTCTCACTAAATAAGTGGTCAAGTTGCATAATTTGTAATTCCAACATTTTAGTTTACAAGTTAACGATCCTCGACGCCATATGCTCACACCTCGCCTGTCATTGGGATCTTGGTGTACATTCTTGGTGTAGGGTAACATTCCAGTGTTGGTTTATGATTTCTCTAACATTAGCGGGTGAAATTGCTTGTGAAAAATTTAAAAAATTATAAGGGGTTCATCTCAGTGGTATCAGAGCCAAGATCCTGCCATCCTGTGACCATTAGAGTTCAGTTGTCGAATGTGTGACAAAGAAAATAGACACTTCACCAGAAGTCGGGCAAGAAGTCAACATCAGTATCCATCAGGTCCAGAGGAAGAGACTCTTTCAGAGGCTTTGAGAGAGATTGGTAAAGTAGTTGAAAACATGTCAGAAGGTCCTAAACTTTCAATGGAAGAAAAGGAAGCTAGAATGGAAAGAAAATTTGATGGAATGATAGATATGATGTTGCGGTTTCTAGCAAGAATGGATTAGCAAGCGACTCAGAATCACCCCCAAAACCAACACAATAATGTTGGGGAAAATAGTGGTGTTAAGGGAAACAATGACAACAGAGGGAGAGACAGAACTATCAGCCAACATGAGGCCATCTCTAAAGGATCAACCTCTAGACCTCTCTTCCCTACATTCACTCAGAGGGAAGAACCAAAAGTGGAGGTCGTGGTACCTTTTGTAGATGAAGCAAGGCAACCTTACATGGAGTATGCCACTTTACCTCTTGATCTTAGAGACCAATGGAATTTTGATTAGTTCATGAACCAAAGAAACAAAAGGAAAGGTGAAAGAACTAAATACCGTCCTCCTATGGGCCCTAGAATAGATTATCAACAAGCCCTTGGAAAGGTGACTTTGACTCACTTTGATGGAAGTGATAAATGTATAACAAGATCGTGGGTTCAGAAGCTTGACAACTATCTCTCACTAAGACCTATGCCTAAAGAAGGTGCCATAAAGTTTGCGACCTTGCACTTGGAAGGAGCTGCCCATGAATGGTGGTATCATGGTTTGGTCACTCTTGGCCACAACCTCATTCAAACATATGAAGAGTTCACCAACAAGTTGATCGAGAGGTTTGATACTAAGGATCCCGAGGTGAAGTTTTGTGAGCTTGCACAACTGAAACAACATGGCTCATTGGAAGCATACATTGAATATTTTCAAAGGATTTTCATGATGGTGCCCAACATCACTGAAAGAAGACTTGTGTTGTTCTCAGAAGGTTTGATGGAACCATTAAAGGGGTGGGTAAAAGCATTCGATCCACCAAGTCTTGATGAAGCTATCAAGAAAGTTAGAAGCATGGAGTTGGCTACCCCTAGGCCTAAATTTTAGTCCAAGCCCTTTTCTCATAAGAAGGACAAGAAGCACTCATAAAGTCAACCCAAGAAGTTTCCACCAAAGATGACTGAAGAGCTCCAAGAGCAGCTAAGAAAGGACGGAGTTTGCTACATTTCCGCGAGCCTTGGTCAAAGGGTCACCATTGCTATGGAAAAAAAAAGGCACATCACATGGAAGCTTATTTTGATTTTGGATCAAAATTTGATTTCTCATAACAACAATATGATTTTAGGGATAGCAAAGAAGAAAAGGCTCCAGAAGAGTCCAATCATGAGCAAGGAGTTGGGGGCCCCATTTCCCAACTCTCTAGTTTTCAAAAGAACAAATCTTTCAAGGTTCGTGGTATGCTTGGAGGGAACCAAATTATTGCTTTGATTGACACTGGAGCAACACACAATTTCATTGATGAAAGAGTTGTTGCAAAGAGAGGACTCAAAACTGAAGAATTTGAAGGATTCAAAGTCATGGTAGCATATGGATTTCAAATCTCTTGCAATCGGAAGGTTACTAACATGTATTTGCGATTGGGAAACCACGAGGTCAAAGATGAATTCTATGTTGTTAGCATTGGAGATACAAATTCTTTCCTTGGCATTTAATGGTTGAGACCTCTTGGAGAGATCTCTCTAAATCTGAAAAATAATGGAGCTAAAGTTTCAATCCGATGGAAAGAGGGTGGTGCTAAAAGGAATGTCAAATGGAGGCCCACAAATTGTATCCTTCAAAAGAATGGAAAGGATAATTCGACATGATCAAGTTGAGTGGGAAGCAAAGTGTATTATTCTACCAACTGATCCAGTTGAAACAAAGAGGCACTATCCACTTGATATCCAGTCTTTACTCACTAAGAAGAGTAAGGCCTTTGTTGATTTACCTCCTGGGAGACCTCCTAAAAGGGGAACTGAGCATGTAATATATTTTGAAGAAGGGGCCAAGCTAGTGATCACAACCCCATACCAGTATCCTAAGAAGCAAAAATATGAGATTGAGAAGAACATTAGAGAAATCTTGGAGATGGGTTTCATTTTCCCAAGTAAGAGTCCTTTTGCTTCAATGGTTGTGCTTGTGAAGAAGAAAGATGACACCATTCGCATGTGTGTAGACTACAGTGCGTTGAATCAAAAAACAATCAAGAACAAATATCCTATTCCCAGGATAGATGAGCTCATTGATGAGCTACATGGGGCTAAGTCATTTTTGAAGATTGATCTAAGGTCGGGGTACTATTAGATTTGCATGAGGGGATCAGATGTTGAGAAGATGACATTTCGATGCCAGTATGGTCATTTTGAGTTCTTAGTCATGCTCTTTGGGCTGACTAATGCTCCTACTACCTTCCAGTCTTGTGTGAACCGAATATTTCAGAAGTAGTTGGGGAAGTTTGTGTTGATTTTCCTTGATGATATTCTCATTTTTAGCAAAATGTGGGAAGAACATCTTAAGTATTTGGAGGAAGTGCTTAGCATCCTTGAATCAGGGAGTTTCTTTTCCAAAGAG